>JAULKK010070568.1:0-18265 GCA_032355705.1 Rubia peregrina
GAGTGGGAGAAGATCTAAGGTACCTTTGTTAGGTTTTTTATTCCGTCTTGAGTATTTTTATTTATGTATATATTTGAAAAAATACAAGAAAGGAGAAAAAGGGAAAAAAATGGAGGCGCGGTTGCACATGTTGGAAGTTGGTGATTGATGTGATGGCTAGGAGAATTTATGATTGGCATATGACGGTCGAATAGATCAAAAACAAGTCTCCTTCTGGCATTTTGATATGGAGATGGAAAGCAGTGATGATGGTCATGTTCCAGCACATAGTATGAAGACATGGGGAGAAACTGCAGATATGAAGATTGATAAACCTGAAATATTTGAGGCTGATTATATTTCAAACTGGTATGGGAACACTGATCAGGATTATGATTTTGGTAGAAGAGATTCACATGTTCCAACATATAAGGAAGAACAGTTTATAGAGGAGGTTAAAGAGACTGAGAGCAGCCATGTTCTAACACCGATACAGACTGAGGGTGTTGACTCTGAAGCAATGAAAGGATCTCATGTTTCAACATCAGAGAAGGCTCAGCTGGAAGCATAGAGAGCTGCTCCTGAACAAAGTTGATTTCTACGAGCTATGTTCCAACATAGTCAGTGTTAAATTCAGGAGGAGTGGATTTTATTTGTTGAACATGTTTCTTGTGTTTTATGACTTTGGCCAAAGTAAAAGAGAATGCACATATAACTGCTCCTGAAGAGGGTTGAAGAT
Organism: Rubia peregrina; assembly: GCA_032355705.1. Lineage (NCBI taxonomy): Eukaryota > Viridiplantae > Streptophyta > Magnoliopsida > Gentianales > Rubiaceae > Rubia > Rubia peregrina. Next base: position 719 of record JAULKK010070568.1, read on the forward strand.
TGTGCTATGGCTATGTTCCAACATAGGCCAGATGTTTGCTTCAGGGGGTTGCATTTATTGGATATTTTTCTTTGGGTTTCTGTGTCTATTGCAATTGGCATATTTATAGTCCCAAGGGGGAGATGTTTTGGATTTATTGGATGACTTTATTGGCTCCGTTAGGTTGATGTTCCAACATGCTTATTATTCCTGGATATTGAGGAAGTTCTGGAATTTAGGGGGAGATGTTATGTTCCAACATCCAGAATGGTTTTCAAAGAAAGATATTTCTATCTGCATAAGTTCTTGTGATGAAATTCCAAAAGGTGGTTGGTTCCACAAAATGCCTAAGGGGGAGAGTGTAAAGTTCAGATTTATCTAGTTGGAAATTTGTGGAAGTTATGCAAATATGGAATGATTGTGTTGAAACATCAAAGAAGGAATGTTAATGATATAAGGAATGTGGAGTTGTAATTTGAGAAGAAGAAGTATTTTCGTTCATAATGTGTTGATTGAAGAATATATCAATTCCTACATTTATGAGATTGGATTAGATTTATGGAATTAAAATATTCGGTTATGGAAGAAGATATGACCGATATATTCTAATTCCTATCTCCAAAGGATTTGATTAAAATAGAATTTGAAATGGACAAGGATTATACACGCATAAGACTTCAAAATTTTCATGTTGGAACATACTGGAAAATTCAGATTTGGCGAGTAGAATATTGCGATGGATTTTGATTTATGAAAATTGGAGATTTAGCAATATTTATTCCACCCGTATGGAAGCATCATAGTTTTATGGAAAATCCTTATAATTATGGAATTGGATTCATTGAATATTATGAGATATTTGAGATAAGGAAAATCCTTTTATTTTTGGGATTTGGATATACTTCAGAAGCAGATAAAGAATAGGAATATTATGGAGATACTTATGGAGAATTCCGATATGCATATGGACTATAAATAGAGGATATTATACGGCTGCAAGACGTGTGAATTTAATTGAGAAAATATGTATTCCAAATTGACATTCTGCCTAGAGCTTTGCAAGAGCCAAATTCACCATGTTCCTACATACACGACTTGTTTGCTAAAGTTCAGAACGTATGCCTTAATTCCTCTAGAGGGGGAGGTTCAACATCGACGAGTTTCGAGGTCAGAGAGAGTTTGATCAAGGCGGATCAGTAGTAAGGAGAGCTTGCAAAATCCACACGTTTTGAATTAGAAAAGATAAGTATTGTTGTATGGTGTACTTTGTACTATATATTTTTGATTAGTGGATTTATTCTGAATTGGGTCGAACTACGTAACCAAGTTGTGTGTCTAGTGCATTATTTAATTTACATACTTGGTTAAGTTAGACTATGTTGGAACATATGATTGCTAGTTAAGCAAAAAAGGTAAAACTAGTTTTTCAATATGTATATATATACATATATATACTTATATACATATATATATACATATATATATATATGTATGTGTATATATATGTATGTATATACATATAAATGGGAAGGGATCAATTCACACCCTTATTTTAACACTATTTTACTCTAAATCTTAACCATCCGTCTAATCTAAGCTCAACCGTTGATTAATTCTAATTTTATCTAATTAGTTAATAATAGCAGTCTCCTTAGTTTTCTCAACACCATTTTAAAATAAAGACTTTTTCTTGCCGGTCGTCACCAAAGAGATCATTTATGCCCCTTTGTCTATTTCTACGTGTGTTTGGTTGCTATCGGTGCTGGAATGCCTTTTATCTCACTGCTAGAGCTATGACTGTTGAATCTGAAAACATTTCAAAACTAAGATAACTGTTGAATCCCTCACATTAGGTAATCATTGGAATTTTGTTCCGGCGAATCCCAGCGGAGTAGTCAGGTTTCCGGATGACATTTACAATAGATTGTGGTGGTTCTATGCCTCCCCAGTCATCTGGCATGAATCAGCCCAAGCTACTAGCATTTTTCCTATTAATATTTTCAGCTAATCGATGATCGGTTAAAGAATCAAAGCGATACGAGTGACCATGACATTAAGATTAGATTGACATGAAGTTGACAACAAGGCACTCGAAACATTAAAATTGGAATATTTAAAATATATAATTATTAATTTTGACATTAGATAATTTATTAAGTAGTTGTGTCGTAACCTTATTACATCAAGCAGGTTTACCTCAACCCGTTTGATGATGAAGATTCTTGATGCCAGACATAGCCGATTTAATTCGAAACCCAAAAATTTGACCTTTAGGATTTTCATTGGTTTTGCATTTTAAACCCACGAATAGTCAAACCTATTTCACGAGTCAGGGTTTGACCCTCCTGTTTGATGGTGTGAAGTGTTGAAGGCCAGACATTGCTGATCTATTTGAAGGCCAAATATTTCACCTTTAGCATTTTCATAGGGTTTGCATTTTAAACCCATAAATAGTTAACCCTATTACATGAGTCAGGGTTAACCCTTACTCATTTGATTGTGTGGAGTGTTGATGGGCAGACATTGTTGATCTAAATCAAAGCCCAAAGATTTCACCTTTAGAAATTTCACAGGGTTTGAATTTTAATCATATTAATAGTTAACCCTATTACATGAGTTAGGGTTTGACCCTTACCCGATTGATGGTGTAAAGTGTTGAAGGCCTAAACTTTCTGATTTAATTCGAAGGCGAAATATTTCACCTGTAGCATTTTCACAAGGTTTGCATTTGAAACTTACAAATAGTAAACCCTCTAACATGAGTCATGATTTGACCTTTACCCGTTTAATGGTAAAGATTTTTGAAGGCCCGACATAGCCCATCTTATTCAAAGCACAAAGATTTCACCTTTAGCCTTTTCATAAGGTTTGCATAAGCCCATGAATAGTCAACCCTGTTACACAAGTCAAGGTTTGACCTTACCCGTTTGATGGTTTGGAGTGTTGAAGTTCAGACATAGCTAATTTAATTCGAAGCCCATAGATTTCACCTTTATCATTTTCATAGGGTTTGCATTTTAAGCCGATGAATAGTCAACCTTATTACACGAGTCTAAGTTTCAACCTTACCCATTTGTTGGTGAAGAGTGTCGAAGGCCATACATAGCCAATGTATTTTGAATATCAAAGATTTGACGTTTAGCATTTTCATAGGGTTTATAGTTGAAACCGACGAATATCCAATCATATTACACAAGTTAGGGTTTGACCAATGGATATTTTTCGTAATCTATTTCTTAATGTTTTTTAAAAAATTATAGAATATTATTTCCTTATTAAGTTTTTAGCACTAGGGCTTGATTGATGTTGGGCCAAATGCACTAGGAGGCCCAACAACCTAACTTGCGACGTCGCTAACGTGTCGGTTACTGGTCGACAACATCGATTTATATGTGCGACTTCAGCTACTATCATTTCAAGTCACTCTGGTCCAAGCCCAAAGTGTAATCGTATTTAGGCTAAATTCCCTAGAAGGCCCAATTATCCTACCAAATGATCTCACTAATATATTGGCCTCATGTCCACATAGTCGATGATATGTGCGACTTTGGCTATTGGCATATCAAGTCACTCTGGTCAAGCTTAATGACCAAAATATTTGGGCCGAGTTCAATGGGATGAACCATAACGAATGAAGTGTGACGTCACACCCGTGGTTGAAAAAACACCGTTTGCTTACGAGTTTTCAAACCCTCTGCTCTTAACCCCATCACATTGTAACCATTTGACGTCGCACACAAAATTCCGATCAGAAAAAAATGTTAAAATTTCATCCTACCAACCCACAAATCCATCCAACACACAATCCCCATCATCAAGTCCAAGTTAGTGGTATTCAATTCCAACACTCTTCATTTCAGATCTAAGAAAATGAGGTCAAAAATAATTTTAAAAAGGTACACATTCTGACTCCCCCTTCCTTAGTCCGTGCTAGGTTGTTCTTCGTCATGTTTTGATAATTTGATTGTGGTTCATTCATTGAAAGTGTATGGTGTTTGATTTCATTTTTGGCTAGGGTTTTCATATACACTTTTAGGCTATCAACCCCAAAGTTAGGAATATGTCTACTGTTAATGTTGTGTTGTGAAATAAATGTTAGTTATTGCCTTTTAGTTTAGGATGTGTAGATTTAAATTGTCCAAATTTGCTGATTACATTGATTTTATGACCATCGCATATGGTTCACACACCCATTTGGGCATCACAATAGGCCATGCAAAGCCGCATATCCATCCAATTCTTCAAGGAACTTGAATGTGTGAGTTCGCACAGGCCTTGGTGTGCTAAGTCTCATTCATCGAGTTCTTCACTGTACTTGAATGTGCGAATTCGCACAGGTCACATCAGTTGATTTACCCGTATTTTGGCTAGAATACTGATTGGTTGCAATCATTCTTTGATCATTGGGTTCATACAACGGATTTGAATATGTTCAAGTCGAATTAGGGACTCTGAAATCAGAAACTGATCTTTGACTATCATATCCAAAAATTTGATTGTTGTCTTCTGGGCCTCAATGTAAACTTAGCCAACCTTGATTTTACAAGATCACGCATAGAAACATGATGTTGCAATTTAACCGGCACTTTGCATATTTTCTCGTAAACCTTCAATAAACTGATTCTTTACATAGGATCTTCTCTCATGCCAACTCTTCTCATAGCTAATTCAAGATCATGCCAGTATTCATCCGCACTGCGGTTGCCTTGCTCCATATTACTGAGATACGAATGTTACTCCATCAAATATGTTCATAGAACATGATATAATCGAAGTCTGGTCTTCAATTTCTCCCAGGTGAAGATAGGTCTTTAACAACAAGCTATCTTGATTCTTTCAAATTCTTCCACCATTCCGTGGCATAGTGGGTGAATGAATACTGTGTGACCTCGATCTTCTCTTTCTCACAGTAGTTTTTAAGATCAAATAGGTTCCCAATCTGGTTCTCCCAATCTAAGAATTTTTCAGAATTGTGCCGACCATCAAATGTAGGAGTATCATACTTCAAACTTTGATGTCACAAGCATATTCAACCTGTCTTGCGGAACGAAGTGGTGTAGGATTTTCCAACTCCTCTACCTGTCTAGACAATCTCTGAACCTTGCTCATTAAGGTTTTCATGACATTCATGGAATTCATTATAGTTTTATTGATAGGACTGCCAAAAAAAGACTAGACGAACAGGTTGTTTGCCATCCCTGCTAAAGAAATAACTAATTAGTAATTAATGTCCCCCCTTCTTGTTGATTAGTAAGGTTACTCACTAAGTGTATAACACTCACAACTCACAAGGAGAAGGCTAGGACGAGTACAATGAGTAAGTTCACAGTAGTTTTAAAGCAAAAATAAGTAATGAGTACAACAGTATTTATTTCGAATTTTACGAAACAAAAAACTCCAAACTTGGCTCTACAAATTATAATTCCATATTATTAAGAGAATAAGGAACAAAATGAAATTTTAATGGCTTGAATTGGAGCTATATCGAGTGAGTTATGATTAAAAGAAGAACGCTTTAAATAGGCAACAAAAATTTCTGAAAATTCAATTACCTTTTCCCAAATCAATTACGATTAAATACCCAAACCCGAATCGTTGTTAGAATATGATTTCGTGTAATTTAATGCTCCCTTGATCAAAATAACTACCCCTTTTCTATTCTGAATAGGTTTTAATATTCTTTTCCTATTCTAACTAGGATCTAAAGTTTCCTTTTCTTTCCAAATCAGATTTTTTCCCCTTCTTTGTCAACTCCAATTAAAAAAACAGCAATATATCCCTTTTTAAATAAGAATCATATTCCCCAAACAAGTAGAATTTGATTACAACTCCAAATTAGGAGATTTTTCAAAACATCCACAAACTTTCAAAAATTACAAAACAACCCCAAATTTCTCGGATCTAAACCCTAATGTCACAAACTTCAAACCCCAAAATATGCTACCCTCTTTTTGAAAATTTGATATCATGTCTTTAAAACATTTTGGAATCAGAAATCTGTAAAAACTTCCTCTCTATTCAAATGAACATTTTTAGGTATTCAAGATCGTAAGGATCAAGAATATGACACTTTATATAGAAAACAAAATAATGACTTTTTTTTGTATAAGGTGTAATCAAGAACGAATTCAAGATCACAGAATAAAAAAATGATAAAAAAGGATTATGAGCATGCAATAATTTTCCGAAGAGTGAATGAATATATCACAAGCACATAAACTACATAAGCTACTAACAACTACGAAACTGACCGGGAGGTGAAGGCAGATAATACTTGTTAATGCTTAGACTCTTAAACGTCCTCTTGACTCTAATGATGAAGGTGAAGGCGGATAGTAATACCAAAGTATTCTAACTCTCAGACCTTTCGCTGTTTTTCAACTCCAGATTCAATATTCCTAGTAAGAAAGATTAAAAAAAGGTTAAAATATGACACGAATGAGTTTATGCCTTGATAAAAATTGGGAAAATAAATTGAAAAAATCGAAACCCCTGTACTGATTCGGCCCCATGACTTCTTTGCTATCATACCAACTAATACAGAATGATATGATGGTCACAAAAGCTTTTACTTTGCTCATATACCAACTGATATGAATCTCCTTACATAGACTCTGGATTGTGAATTTTTATGGTTTCTTTGACTGTAACAAGGTAATCATGCGTAACCAAATCACAGCTACACAAACGGTTTACTAACTAGCCCGCAAGATTAGCTCACAGATTTAAAGAATTTTACTACCTTAATTAACTCGCAGGATTAAGAAACAATGGAACGCATGCAAGCAAAAAGTAATAACTTAAAATTATAAATATATCATGTATAAAGTGGTAGAATAAATTCGGCCATCATCCTTTTATATAGGATGAAAATTGGCAACCAACAAAGAATACATGATTCTGCAAATACCTAGTCCAAACATGATTTGTCTTCTTTTGTCCTAAATTACCTACAACTAAATGTCCTAATCACATCCTAATAGAAATCAAATCTCGGATACAATTTTAATAGTCTTGGCCGAATTACACATGTGAAATCTCGGCCCAATTCCATTATTGATCAACTTGCTAACTATATAACTAACTTACCAGAGTATTTAACTACTAGTATTCAACCCAAAATCTAGCTATTACAAGGCCCATGATGCGAAATATTAAATTTATATTTTATAAATTTATAAATTTTAAACTAATTTTTTTGGTTCCCAACATATATCGCAATACCATCTTTTGGTTCCCAATACCAATGCCACATACATTAAGCAACCAAAAAATACAAAATAATGTGTTTGATACCCAAAGGCAGTTTCCATGTAAAGTTAACAGCGAAATTGGCCAAATATTTGTAAAATGACCATTATACCCCTAATTTAAAAAATATTAAACAATCGTGAGGGTTTTTGTGAAGTCAGCACCGTCACCATGGTGTAAAATGAGCTACACCAGAGTGGCTGGCGGACGCAGTCACCGGTGGGCGACTTAGGGTTTCCAGAAAGTGAGTTAAGCTCCAAAAGGATGTAGTCGTTGTGGTGGAAGCTGAATTCCTCGTTGTTCTGCTCCCCCAATCCTTCGATTTCCCAGCGAGGAGCGATCTACAATGAAGGTTCATTGAAGACGATGACCACTAGGGTTCGTTGAAGAAGACGAGGTGACAAGGAATTAAAGTCGATGGGGCAGCGAGGCAAAGACGCTGCGAGGATTGAGGCAGCGGGGAATTGAAGAAGGCATGGATTGAAGATGAAGAGGAAGCAAGTAATTGAAGACGATGAGGCAGTGATGAATTAAAACCCCAGGTCACCGACAAAGTTTAAACTAGGAGACGTCGATGACGCTTGCAAGAGACGAAGCAGCAGCAGCAGCCTGGAAAACCACATTTGGAGAAGCAGTCGGAGACAAAGCAGCTGCTCGCCAGGGAATTCTGATTTTTAAAAATATTTAATTAGTAAAATTATGAAAAATACCTCTGGCTGTATTGGAAAACAATTTAGTCGTACCGTAAAACCACATTTGGGGACCAAACAAATTATTTTGTATTTGTTGGTTGCTGAATATACACAGTTTTTACATCAGGGACCAAAACATGGTATTGCGATATATGTTAGGGACGAAAAAATAATTTAGTCTAAATTTTATGTTATAAATCCTAGTTTCTTTCTTCTGAGCTTCATTAAATGAGCCGGGATATATTTTGGTTGTTCACATTTTCCACTTGGCTTTACATCAAGATTACACAACCTCACTAAAACCCCGGTGGGAAAAGGAGTAGTGTGTATGCTTGGCCAAAGTCTTCTAGACTTTTTTGGAAATGATAGTCAAATGTTTCCAAACCAATTGGTTTGGCTCTTCATGCATGATGATACCTGGGTCACGACCCTTCGAGGCCCGCGAGCTTCGAGCCTAGGGTATTGTCTAAAGTCCAACTTGAGTCCCATAAAGGGACGCGTGATGCAATCTTAATTAAGGATATTATTGATTCCTACAAGGAAACTACCTCGTGTATACCAATTATACTCGAGTTAGTATGCATATCAAATAAGGAAAGGAGTTCGAATCCCATTAAAGATCGGGTTCTCCTCCCTTATAAATACACAGGTCTGGTAAGCCTTTATTCCATTCAACACATTCTCAACACAAGGCTTATACTAACTTAAGCATCGGAGTGTTTACCCCCCGAAGACCGGGGGCATTGTCTTGCAGGTTGGACGTGATTCAAGGGATCACAAAGAGAGGCCTCTATCGGTGGAAACATATTCATCAATGCATGCCCTATATAGGATTAAAATTATAATTTTACACCAATGATAATGTCATGGATTCACATGCACCTGCCATATGTTGAGTGGTTTTGTGATTCACATGCATTTCCCATATTCTCTCAAAGTACTAAATGTCTTTGATATTCGTATCAATACCAATTGATCAGCAAAAGACAGATCAAGAAGGTGAGGGCGATGAAGCCCGAGGACATGGAGCCAATCCACTTGGATGTGTTCATCGAACCTTTCATTTCTTTGGAAATGAATGGTTTGATATGTCTCGACAATCCAACATATTCCACGGGGGTCACCGATTTCCATGTGAACTTCACAAGGTTGAGCAGTGATAAATACCATACTTTGGTGAATGGGGTCAACATGCTGTTGAATGTCATCTTGATCAACGAGGCTATCACGTGTACTTTTGAGCCATAGGAGAAGGTTGAATCACTCAAGCTTTACTTCTAGGACTCGTGCCTCCAAGGGCTGACGAAGATGAAACATTTGGGTGGCTTGACCCGAACTTCATGGTGGAGAAGCATTCCAAGATCCAGGTTGTAAATGGTATCATCATTCCTAAGGACATCAAGATTGACGTCCTAGATCTTGAGGAGGGGATGATGTATAATAGCATCATCCATATCTTTATCTCGGCAGACCATCAATCGAAGTGCACAATCAACGGGAAAGTCCTCTACTACCATATTGCGGAGAAGAAAGCAATAAAATAAAGTTTATTAGAATCCGGTCCAACCGGTCTGGACCAGAATTCCATATATCTAATACCGGTCCTTACATTCCAGTTAGGTTTGGTCCTTTTTACCAATATGGACCGATTCATGAACACCCCTAGTGGTGGTTGCAGAATTTTGGTGTTTCTCTAGGTCTCCTCCTTAGTATTCCTACAGATTTCTGAGAGGTCAGATCTGTAGTGCAAGGGTTCTAAATTATTGGCATGGGTACGTACCATAAACTATAACTAAAGAAACACAAACCTAAACAAACAATAAACATAAAAAATGATAGCAATAACAACCAACCAATATCAAAACTCAACTAAAAATAATATAAATGGATCAAAAACTAACCACTCTAGTTAGTTATCAAATAAATAAAGCCTAATTCCCCAGCAACGATGTCAAAATTTGACTGGCACGTCAACTTCATTAAAAATCGATGCTCCTGTCAAAGATAGAGATTTATTTGTTGCTTCTCTATTACTACCAAATACTAAATAGTAGACAGTAGTAAGTTCGGTGTCATCTTCAAGGGAAAATGGGGGAAGATTAGGTTCACGTAGCAACACACACAAGCATCACCAAGTGTGTGCTTATCCGGGGGGGAGGGGGTTGTGTTGTTTGAGTTAACAACTACAAAACTAAAATTATAGAACTAATGAGTAAACTGGCATAAATCTAACTCCAAGTGTAATTATGATAGTATGAAGCCTTGGGGCATTTGTGTCACATGTTTAGTATTAGAATTTGATCCTCGATTCCTATTCACACAATACAAGTATGTCCTAATCTATTATTAATCTTGAATTGTAGATAGATTGAAATCACTAGAGACTAAAAACATTCACTCTCACTACGGGTGTCCACCACCCCCTCATTCATCTCTCACCTCTTCCGATTTAGTTACACGGTGCGCACCACAGTCACCTCATAACCCTTATTCCCAGGGTTAATGAACCCGCATATCTCGTGCAGTGGACTAAACCTGGTATTAGCACTTCACCTCAGGATCCAATGTGAATACCCTTCCTAGCTATAAAACTTTGACATCTAGGACATTAGTATCTCATTATTACCCTTGAAGGACTCAGCTTACCCTGGTTGCCACAATTTTGGGATAAGACCATCGGGATTAACCTATAACCCTAAAGTGATAAAATATTATCAAACCTATTCAATAGTGAATCCTCCCGGACATGAATTCACAAGTGAAATCCACAGGGAGTGGTGGGAAGATGATGCACAAAGGTTAGCTCTCCAAGTTTGAAGCCATGAGCTCTCTCAACGTTCTATTGTCTTCTACCACGGTTTCCTCTACTCCTCCATGTTGTGAAGCTTTATTGTTTAGAGGTGCTCATTTCTTGCTCTCGTAATGGTACCTATAAGACAAGGATTATCATGCAAGGATTCTAGGTTATTGGCACGAATACACACCATAAACTAAGAGGCACGAATACACACCATAAACTAAGAACCAAAGTAATATAATCCTTCAACAAACACGAACATCAACAAGTAAGAACAATTGACACAACTAAATACAAACCAACCAAAACAAACAAAACCTTTGGAAACAACTAAACTACGCTAACTACTAACTAAACGCGTTTATTTCCCTAGAAACGACACCAAAATTTGACGGGCATGCTAGCATCGTTAAACAATCACACTTATGAAAGATAATATTTATAATGCCTCATTGCTTTTAAAGCCTAAAACAAGTAGATAACGGAAAGTCAGGGTAGTCAACGGGGAGAAGAGGTTTAATTAAAAGCACACGCGGTGAAAATACACACAAGCGTCACTAAGTATGTGTGGAAAATGGGGATATATTTCCCAAAAATAGTAACCTACCAACTAGCAAATAAATAAATTAAGCTACCTAGAAAATTAAGTAAGACGAATAAAGATAAAAATAAAGAGACTTTGGGGCATTGGCTATACATGTTTAACTATTCATTGTTTCTCGACTTATGTTCAAATCCCTTAAAGTATGTCTTATTATATTTCCTTGATCACACATTGTAGAAAGCTTGAAATTATTGGAGATAATCCTCATTTTCCAACTACGAGGACTACACTCCTCAATCATCTCTCACCTCCCCTAGTTTAGCTAGGGGATGCTGAACACCCAGAACCACCCTCTAGCCCTTATCCCTTAGTTAGTCCACCTGAATCCATGGTAAATAGACTAACTCTGAAAGTAGCATTACACTCTGGAACCCAACATAAACATCTGTACTACAAGGCTTCTTTCGACTTTCTAAATATAAGTATCTCACTATGCTCTTTAAGGTTTCTTACCACCTCAATAGCTACAAACTCATGATCTGACTTTCAAAATTAATCACTAGAATCGATATGGTCATATCCTTAGATAATCACGACCTAGGTTCACCTTCTTACTCGCAACCACATATGCAACATGAGTCGATAAGGTCCCGTTCTTAGACAATTACAACCAAGGTGTCGATTCTTACCCATGACCCCATATGCAAGAACTAATGACTAATTTAATTCTATCATTAAGCCTAATTTAACCATTAAATTAAAAATCATGATTAGTTGTCAGTCATAGACATCAGCTTAACATTAATCAAAGGCCAAACTGATAAAAACAAAACCTTTCTGGGTTTATTCCCGAGTCTAGCACTAACCATGGCATAATCGCTACTATTTTTCTTTCTAACATTAATAATTTAATAATCATAAGCGTGAAACATGAGAAATCATTATAATAAAGCAATAAGATACGAGGAACCTAAAATCTCACTATATATTACCTAAACAGGCTTAACAAATGTTCCCAAACACTAATTTAGTCTAATCTAATAAAAATCTTAACAAAACATGAACTAAACATGATAAAGGAGAAGAAATAAATGAGCATTCAATGTTTATAGGTGAGAATGCGAACAGTCATCCGTAGTCAAAGAGTCAGTAGTGGACCATGTAGATCTACACAGTCCGTGAGCCATGATTTGTATATGGTCCTGGCCATGAACTGAGCGTCGCAGACCATGCAGATCAACACTGACCATAACCGAAACTTTCCACTTTTCCTTTCTTCTTTTCTTCTCTTTTCCTTCATACTTAAGCTATCATCTACCACATAAAGTAGCGGTCTTCATATCTTATAACTTCCTTGCAAATGGCCTTCTTCCAATAATTTTATCTTTGCCAAGCATCCAAAACTCCAAATTTAGATCCAATCATAGAAGGAACTAAAGTACACAATCAAATGCTTAACAAAATGGGGGGAATTGGATTGAATAACCACACAAGGTGATTCTAGTCCCCTACTTGGTAAAAAACCCATATTTCCTAACTAACAAACTACAAATAATAAAGAAATTGAGGGTCAATTGTGCTAAAAATGCAACATAAACAAGTCTTGTCATTGGCCAAGTATGACATTGAAATGAGACAGAGCGCCAACGATGACGGAATCACACATCACTATCTTTACTTTTTCCTTGTCTTCGATCATCACTAGAAGCTTGATTATGACAATTGGAAATTTGAGCGTTTCTGTGAACCTTGATAGAGAATACATTTATTTATATAGTTTATGCCTTTTGATGCCTAGCTATTCAAAGTAGCTGGCGAACATAACTTCTACCCCACTTCAATCTTCTAAGAGTCTATTTAAAATGTTGTTGCGCTGCGGAAATCACCATAGGATCGGAATGTGGGGTGTTGTCGGAGACAACATCGGCCTCCAACTAACGTGATGGTTTCTTTTTGCTTGAAGTGTTTATCCCTAGGTTCTTCTAATGGAAGAACTGTGCTTTTCAATAGCTTGAAGGCTTACCCTAGATTTTTTCAATAGGGTGTATGACTCGAATCGTGGCTCGAGTAGATCCGAGGCTTTTCTTTGTTTAATGAATCTATCCCTTCAATCGATCTTGTCATTATCTCTCTTTCTCTTGGTTATTTTCTTTATCTTGACGTATCTCTCCACAATGGCTTGAAACTACTGCACGATAGATGGAGTATCGGCCACCAACATCTCATACAACTTTTCACCGGTCATGCCATTCATGTATCCTAAGATAACGATGGTATCCGTTCTATCAATAACATCTAGAATTTCTATTGTGTAACGCCTATAAAAGAAACTGCAATTGACTTATTAGGTTTTCACATAAGGTTCATCAAATTCATTAATGTGTTAGTTAACTCCTTGAATTGTAGAAATGTGTAATTAAATAGATTTCAACTAAAGGCTTGATAATCGCCGAGTTGTCCTCTTTCCAACCTTGCTTTCTATTCTCATGAGATCACTTAGAGAAAGTCCAACAGGTTCTATAAAAAAATCATAATGGATATTCAAAAGTCATAATTTCTCTATTTTGTTTTGTTCCAGCTCCAACAGACTTCCTATTTTGCAAAATTTTACATTTATTACACAATAATGATTTCTTTGTAATTTAAATCAAACCATTATATAGTTTAAATTACTCTATAAAGATATATACTTGAAGAAAAGTTAGAGTAATGGCCAATTTTATTGATTCATTTAAAAAATTAAATATCTTATAACTATCACAGAGTCTTGTTTTAGACAACCTAAACTTTAGGCAGGGTTTATTGTGCAATTATTATAAATTTCATTTTGGGGTGGGTTTTTTTTCAAAATAAACTGAAAAAATAAAGGACTTTAATTGGAAATCTAAGAAATTTTGATCCATATATAAATATCACAATTGCAGATATTTTCTTTCATTTCATTTTCAATTTCAATTTTCACTTTCTTTTTCAAATCGGAAATCGCCAACACTGCCGGAAACAACCAACCGTCGCTTGGAAATGCCATCACCGCTAGTTCTTCTCTGTTTTCTGCCGTTGATATCCTTCTTCGACGGGTGAGTTTGAATTTCCACCACCGATCTGAGTAGAGGCTTCCGGAAACTCGTGCTTTAACCGGTAGTTCCTTGTAAGACATTACAGAGAACGAAGTCGCGTATCCGAGTTTCCAAGCAGAGGCATTTTTCACGATGGAAAATCTTATTCAATTCCGAGTTTGCAGGTCGAGGCATTTTCTCTGAGAATTTGATACAATTCGGATTTGCAAACGCCGAGTCCATCTCCGATGCGGAGAATCGAATCCATCGGCGGAGTTGATGTGGAGAACCCGATGATGAGATTCGAGTTCATCTCCGCTTAAAGAAGGCTTCTCCGACGGTGGAGGTGACTACGATAGTGGAGGTGACTGTGATGGCAGAGGTGATAAAGATTCACGCACGACCATTAAAAACGACGCGTGCGGCTCACGCACGACGACAAAAATGGCATTTTCACAGCAAAGGGCGGCGGAGAACGACAAAAACGACGATGATTAAGCTTCTGCTCGTGAAAGGCAAGGTTTAATTTAGTCTTTTTTCCCTTAGAGATAAATTGAGGTTTTATGTTTCTTGACCGAGTCTATTGGCACTAAAACAACTTTGGTTCAGTGGTTAAGACATCGAATGTTGTTGCTTAAGGTCTGGAGTTCGAAACTTGCTAGAGATTTTATTTTTAAGAATTTATGTTCTTGAAATACATGTTGAGCTTTAATATTTATTTGACTGAATTTCCTATCAGCAGAGTTTGTTTGGTCCAGTGGTTAGAAATCTTGCTCTTGAGGTTAAGGTCTTGGGTTCGAATCTATCTGTGACCATTTTTTTGAAGAATTTTTATTGTTGAGGTACTGTAGATTTTTGTTGATGTTTGTAAAAAAAACTCTTATGTTGATGTTTTTCATTATTTGGGTGACATTTAATTGATATGCGTTGATATTTTGTAGTTTGTTTGGGTGACATGGATTGATGTTTGTAGTTTTTTATTGTTGAGGTACTGTAGTTTTTTGTTGAAGTTTGTAGCTTTTTTTCTCTTATGTTCATGTTTTTCATTATTCGGGTGGCATTTAATTGACATTCGTTGATGTTTTGTAGTTTTTTGGGTGACATGGATTGATGTTTGTAGTTTTTTTTATTGTTGAGGTATTGTAGTTTTTTGTTGATGTTTGTAGTTTTTTGTTGATGTTTGTTGATGTTTTTCATTATTCGGGTGACATTTAATTGATATGCGTTGATGTTTTATAGTTTTTTGGGTGATATGGATTGATATTTGTAGTTTTTTTTGTTGAGGTATTGTAGCTTTTTGTTAATGTTTGTAGCTTTTTTTCTCTTATTTTGATATTTTTCATTATTCGGGTGAGATTTAATTGATATGTGTTGATGTTTTGTGGTTTTTTTGGGTATTATGCATTGATATTTGTAGTTTCATTAAATTTCCTTATATTGATTTTTTCCCCATTTTCCGGTTGAAGTTTTGGTAATAGAAGTTGATGTTTTTCATTTTCCAGATGAGGTTCAAGTGTTAGAAATTGATGTTTGTACCTTTTGGTGATATAAGTTGATATTTGTAATTTTTTTTAAAAATAATTGATGTTTTATGATTTTTTTAGAGAATAATTTATTCACTTGACGTACCTTAGTTTTTTTGTTGATGTTTTTAGTTTTTTTCCAAATGTTGATGTTTTTAGTTTTTCGGGTGACTTTTAGTTGATATGAGTCGATGTTTTGTAGTTTTTTTGGGTTATATGGGATGATATTTTTTGCATTTTTTTATTCTCTCATGTTGATGTTTTTCATTTTCTCGGTGAGTTCTAGGTGATACAAGTTGATGTTTGTAATTTTGGGTGACATAGGATGATTTTTTAGTATTTCTTTCTTATGTTGCCGTTTTCATTTTTTGGGAGAATTTTAGGTGATAGGAATGGATGTTTTTAGCTTTTTGGTTGATATTGTTGATTTTTGTAGTTTTTTTTAAAAAAATTGATAATTGAAACTTTGTTGATGTTTTTATGATTTTTAGTTGATGTTTTGTTAGTTGTAGTCGATGTTTTTTCAATTTCTTGTTGATTTTTATTTTATTTTTAATATATATTTTTGTAATTTTATTTATTTTTTATATATTCTTTACTCCAATTTTTAGTTTATGTTTTTTTTAAAATTTTCGTTGATGTTCTACTATATTTTGCTGATGCTTATAATTTTCAGTTTGATAATTATATTAATTTTTTTCATTTAAAAATATTTTTAAATATTTTCATACTGCAGAGAGGGGGAAAATGATGTGGAAAAAATTGAACAAAAAAACCCCTGAAAATATTAGCGATAGGTCCCTGTAAAATTATTTGAGATAGGTTCTTGGAGATAGAATATAGTTAGAATTGCATAAAGGCTCTTGCTTAAAGTTTAGCCTGTCTCACAGGAGACCATCTCTTAAAATATATCGTAAAGTA
This sequence comes from Rubia peregrina, assembly GCA_032355705.1. NCBI lineage: Eukaryota > Viridiplantae > Streptophyta > Magnoliopsida > Gentianales > Rubiaceae > Rubia > Rubia peregrina. The sequence continues at coordinate 17,482 of JAULKK010070568.1, forward strand.
TAAATAATTATAATTTAAATCTAAAAGTTATTGAAACCCGTTAAAATTTTCATAATTAGTTTAACTGTTAGTCGATTTACCTGACTTTCTTTTACTTTTGAGTCAACTTCAGATTCCAAATATCCATATTAGCATGCAAAATTGAAAACTAGTGTATCAAAGGAAAAAATTAGGGGATCATTTATGCCAAATTAAGTAGATAGAAGACTAAAGCTATATTAAAGAAGGGGTTGAAACTGTCATTTTGCGTGTTAATTATTGTAACCGAAGACAGCATCAACAAGCTTACAAGTTACAAATTAATGCGATCCGTAATTCTTAATTAATCCGTAATTTGGTGCGTACACTAATTAACTATAGCAATAACATACGTGTGTGTAAATTCAAAAAGCCTATGCTAACAAACATACGTGTGTTTGTGTATAAAATTGTTTTGAATATCTTCCAATCAAACCAAATTCGTGTTATTAATTTTTTGGTTATTTCAAATTCAAAATTTTTAAAGAGTCCGTCTCTTGAAAGACGGTCTTTCCATAAGTCATGGAAAGACTAACGTTTAAAGTGTAAATTAGAAGAAATCAAATAAAAATTTTGGATTGCATGAATCGGGTTATAAACTTTATAACTACTATACGTTGCACAATAAAATATTAATATTGCAACTAAGACCTTTTACCTTTTACTATTTTAATTAAACTCCGTCTTTCCATAAGCTTATGGAAAGACGGTCTTTCCCAAGACTTTGTCATTTTGTAATAAATAAAAAAAAGTTCAAAATTTAATT
>JAULKK010070672.1:0-18258 GCA_032355705.1 Rubia peregrina
GTAAACCTACCTAAATCTAGCAATCTTCCAACAAAAACATAACAAAAGAGGTGTTAAATGCCTCGAAAAATACATGCATTTGATGTCTCATCAGCAAGATAGCCCATGATGCTACCGCATGTGATGCTCTTGCAGCTCTTCTCATTTAGCTACACATTCATACTGGTAGCTTGCATCCACCACCATCTGGTTGCCCGATGAACTCTCTGTACCATCTTCATCCTTCCGATCACCCTGGTCTCGTGATCAGTCATGTGATCCTTAAAGGGGATAACTACAGAGAGTTGACTGCTGATATTTGCAGTGCTTTACTTTCCAGGAAGAAAGTTGGCTTTGTTGTTAGAACCATTACCCAACCCCCGATTAACGATCCTGGTTATGAAAATTGGGATGCAATTAATGTTATACTCTTTTGTTGGATCCTTCAGACTGTGGATCCATCTGTATGATATTCGGGTAGATACTTTGATATTGCCTATAAATTGTGAGATATTCTTGCTAAAAGATTCTTAGTTGGTAATGGATAGGAAATTTTGCAAATGCATGGTGTTATTATAATTTTTCATAAAATGAACAGTCTATTGTCGTCTACTATGAAAAACTCAAGAAGCTGTATGATTATTTCAACTTTCACGTCACTCCCCGAGTTTGTACCTCTGAAATGTTACTTCTCTTGGCATCACTGATCGTGATAATGAGATGATTTACCAATTTCTCCTTAGTTTGGGTGATGGCTACAATATTCCCTCGATCCCATATCATAGCTCAAGAACTGCTTGAACCACATAATTAGATTTACGCTCTTGCGATTCAAGAGGAGACTAAAAAAATCCGTTGTTAGGGTTCCTAAACCTTTAGATAATTATATGGATTTTGTTGCTCCTTTCCCACCTGCTTCTGGCTCCTCACTTAGTGCTCTCAATACCGCTCGTCGTAAGAATCTATTATGTACTCATTGTCATTGAAAGGGTCACGATAAAATGAGTTGTTTCAAGATCATTAGATATGAAGAATGGTTTATGAGATGAGGAATAGAGTGATAGTTGCAGAAGGTGAATCCAAGACTTCGGTGACAACATCGAATTTTGGCACCGCTAGCGGCCCTGGAAACACTAGCACCGATGCCGCTCCTCACCAACCTCAATCCAGTACACCGTTTACAGGTTCCATTGTCTTGTCACCATCCATGTTAAGGAATATTTTTTAAATATTCACAAAATATTCCTTAACATTCCTCCTCAAGTTGGATCATGTAGATCGATAAAACCCAACTAGCCAAGTAAATTCTTAAATCGTTTCTATCCATGGGCTTTGGCAAGTTAATATGCTTTCTTGTTAGTAGTACGAATATAATGCATAAAAATTTCATTAGACTGCACAAGATCATGCACAAATGAAAATCCACCATGATATTCTTTGTACGTTTATGAAAGACAAGATTAGCAGCAATGTGAATGACTGCTTGATTGTCACAAAATATGCGCATGTGTTCCGAATGTCTCACTCCTAAATCTTGAAGAAGGGTTTTGGCCACAACAGCTTACAACAAGTGACAACCATAACACGATACTAGGTTTCAGTAGCATAATGAGGATCGGTAAGTTGTTTCTTCATTTTCCATGAAAACAAAGAATCGCCAAGCATCACAAAATATCCAACAAGGGAACAACGTGAAATGGTACATGCAACCTATTTTGAATCATAATAAGCAGTCAACTATCATGAACTATGAGAAGAGAAAAAAAAGACCATGACCAGGATGACTCTTCAAGTAGTGAAGAACAAGTAGAGCAATATGCAAATGAGGAACGCAAGGAGATTGCATGAACTGAGCCAATGTATGGACAGATTAACTAAGCTCGGAACAAGTAATAGTGAGATAAATAAGCCGCCAGCAAGACGTCGATACTTCTCATGATCATGATAAATGTGCCCTTCCACGTGTGCCGAATCATATTCTTGCTCCATGAGAAAATTGGTCGGTTTTTGTAGCCAATAAACCAACATCGGAACAAATATCAAGGGCATATTTCCATGGAGACAGAAAAATTCCATCCAGTCACCTAGAAATCTTGATTCCCAAGAAGTTCTTGAGTGGTACGGTGATACCCCCTAATTTTTTTATGTTGTATTGTAATGTGCATGTGCTCTACTTTGATTGTTTTGTTTGAAAAAAAAATCTTGCTAAGTTTAAAACCCAAAAGGGCAACTTAGGCAAAATTGAAGGCCCGAATAGGTTCAAAACCGAAAAGGATGACCTATATAAAAAAACAGATGCCTAATCTTGAGGTAAAAGGTTAGGTGTGAGTTCAAAAGAAATGTGAGTTTAGGATGAAGACTCGAGAGGGGTCCTAGGCAAAGTGAGAGAAAATGAGAAAAAATGAAAGATTTGGAGACTCTTTTTGCCTCTTTGGTGAACTCCTGGGGAGATTATTAAGTCTTCTTTTTTCTACTTTTGATGTTTATCACCTCATTCTTATTTTAGTTATGTTTTTGGTATGACTCATTTTGCTCAAATATGGAGGATGGGTAGTCCTTCGTATTGTATACTTAGGAGTTATCAATAAGAGAATTGGAATGTGCTTTGAGGAAAGTGGATTAGGAAACCACCTTAAATATTAATCGTTCTCTCGAGGACAAGTGATGATTTAAGTGCGGGGGCTAGGATCACACATTTTCCACTGACTATATAACTTTATAGCACATTTTATACTCACTTTTCATGAAGGACATTGGCCCTTGCTCATTCACAATTTCTCCATATTGGCATATTTTTTCTCAAATATAATTAATAAATGTATACTAAGTATTCACCTTTGAAGCTTTGATCTAACATAACCATTTTCATTCATATCATTCCCTCCCTGATCAAAAGTTCTAATCACTCAAAATTTAATCATCATCAAATGCATAAGGATATAAACTAGAAACATTGAACGTAGCACTAACTCCATAGTTTTGTGGCAAATTGATCTTGTAAGCATTATTTTTCACACGCTTCAAAACTTGGAAAAGACCATTACCACAGGGAGTCAACTTATATTTCCATTCATTAGGAAACTTCTCTTTGCAAAGATGTAACCCCACCCAGTGTCCGTGTTCAAAAATCATCAGCCTCCTACCATTGTTTTCTTTCTCTGCATTTGGAGTATTTTTACTTTCAATTCTTTGTCTAACTTTTTCGTGCATCTTCTTAACTAAGTCAGACATCTTATTTCTATCAAGGTTCCTAACACATTTAAAATTTAAAGGAATTAGATCAAGTGGAGTAAAGGGTAAGAAACCATAAACAACTTCAAATAGAGACAAAGAAGTAGTAGAATAAATAGTTATATTATAAGAAAACTCTGTTACGGGAATACATCTGTTACAGGAATACATGCTTCCCAATTATTTTAGGTTTTTCTAGACTAAGGCACCGAGTAAAGTTCCCAGAGTACGATTGGTAATTTCTATTTGCCCATCTATTTGTGGATGACTTGTAGTTGAAAAAATTAACTTATTCCCAATTTTCTCCAGAGTGTATTCCAAAAGAAGGATAAGAACTTAACGTCGCGATCAAAAACTATATTGGAAGGAAGGCCATGAATTCACATAATCTCTTTCAAGAACAAATTTTCCACATGTTTGGCATCATTTGTTTTCCTACAAGGAATAATTTGTGCCATGTTAGAAAATCTGCAACCACTACAAAGATTGAATTATTACCTGACTGTGATCATGGCAATCCAAGGACAAAGTCCATGGAGATATAAACCCAAGGTTGTGCAGGAACTGTTAAAGCAGTATACCATGAGGCTTAGTTGTCGACTTTGCCTTTAAATATTCAATATAAGTTCTACAAATTCCATCAACAAGCAATGCCGTTTTCGGCCAATAAAAGTATTCATTCAACAAGTTATATGTTTTCAAACCACCAAAATGAACCATAAGACCACCTGAATGGCTTCCCTAACAAGAACCTATCGCATAGGACATTGAGAAATACAAAGCTTATTATCATGAAACAATAATCCATAATGTCTATAAAACCTATTATAAGCCCCTTGTTCACATGCAACATAGGCCGAATCAAAGTTAGGACCAGTCGCATACAATTTATTCACAAAGGCAAAACCAAACAAAGTATAATCAAGACGCGTAATCAAAGCATGCCTACGACTCAAAGTATCAACAACAACATTTTCTTTCCCATTTTTATAACACAACACATAGGGAAAGTCTCAATAAAACTAGAACACTTAGCATCCCGCTTATTCAACTTCAACTAACTCTTCAAATACTTTAAATATTCATGATCACTATGAATAAAAAAAATCTGTGTAAAAAATAATGCCGCCATGTCTTTAAAGCATGAAATATATAGCATATAATTCCTTATCAGATAAAGAATTATTAAGAGCACCTCCCTTTAGCTTTTCACTATAGGCTGATTCTCTTGTATAAGCGCAACACCAATACCAACAACAAATGCATCACATTGAATCTTAAAAGTACTGTAAAAATTAGTTAAAGCAAGAACAAGAGTATTAAATAACCTCACTTTCAATTCATTAAATGCATTCTCTTGACTTTCAACCCATGCAAATTTCACACCTTTTTTAACTAGTCCATTTAATGGTCCAACAATAGATGAGAAAATACGTACAAATCTTCGATTAAAGCCAACTAAACTTTGAAATGATCACACCTAATTGGCATTTATTTGGGGTGGGCCATGACTTGATGGCTTCAATCTTTATTTCTTTCACCTTGATTCCATCAATAAACACAAAAAAGTAGGGAAAACAACTTCGAAAGCAAAAAAAGTAAACTTCTTGATAGTAGCATATAGTTCAGACTCACGGAATGCAACAAGAACTATTTTAACATGATCAATATACTCATTAGTTGATTTATGATATATCAAGATGTCATCAACATAAACCACAACAAAACGACCTATAAATCTCCTAAGAACATGATTCATTAACTGCATAAAAGTACTATGAGCATTAGTTTAACTTAAAGACATACCAATCTATTCATACAATTCAAACTTAGTCTTAAATGAAGTTTTCCATTCATCTACTTCTTTCACTCAAATCTTATGGTATCTAAGTTAAATCAATCTTAGTATAAATCACGATAACCATGTAAATCCTTAAGCATTTCATCTAACCTAGGTATATGAGGACGGTATTTAATGGTATTATTAATTATAGAACGACAATCAATACACATTCTCCAAGTTTTATTTTTCTTAGGAACTATCATAACCAGCAAAGCAGAAGGACTCAAATATTCATGCACATAAACTTTTTTAATGAACCCTTGAACTTGCCTTCGTAGTTCCTTAGTTTCTTCAGGGTTTACTTTATAAGCCAGGTGATTAGGGATAATTGGTCCCAGTATCTGATGTTCAATACCTCGAATTAGTGGTAAACCATGAGTTAGTTCTTCAGAAAAGACATCTTTGAATTCATGTAACATCTCAACAAACTGTAAAGGAAAATTTATAAGAATATCTTTTTTGGCAAAATAACTCTCTTTAAAGTGAAAAATAAGAACAAAGGAATGATTAGTTAAAACATGATTCACATCTCTCACTGAAACATAAAATTATTTAATAGAATCAATAGATAGTTCATGCCTCATCATATACATACAAGGTAAATGAGTATGATGTGAATATAAGGATTTAGAAGACTTATCTCAAATTGGTGGTAAACCATGAGGTATTTATTCAGCAATGACATCATTGAATTCCCATAAAATTTCAATGAACCGTGAAAGCACATTTATAGGTATATCTTTTTTGGAAAAATAAAAAAATTTATAGTGCAAAATAGAAAAAAAAAAGTTGAAAGAAGGAATAAGTAGTTAAAGCACGATTCACATCTCTCACTGAAGCATAAAATGATTTAGTAGAGTCAATAGATAGTTCATGTCTCATCATATAAATATAAGGTAAAGGAGTATGATGAGAATATAAGGATTTTGAAGACTTAGTTGGACCTTTAGTAAACTTGGGGTTTGAGATGACCGTATTAGGGTTTAACATGGACCATTTTTGAAGAACAGACTGTGCAGGGGGCTTGTTCCGTGCTGGTGGCACGACCTATTCTGGAGGCACGATCCGTGTAGGTGACAAACTATTCTGGTTGCGACTAGGCCATTATTGTTTATTTGTCAACTTTGATGCACGTTCGCGCTTCAAATACTTGTACAAGAGATAATGGTGTCAAAGTATAACTAGTTCGATTCTAAATCAAAGTAAATGTTTTAGTGTAACCATCATGAATAGATTTTCTCTAAAACTGCCAAGGTCTACACAACAAAATGTGACTAGTTTCCATAGGTATAAAATCACATAAAATAGAATCATGATATTTTCCGATTCTAAAGTTAATCATGCATTTCTTAATAACCCTAAGTTCACCACAATCATTTGACCAACTTAATTTATTGGGATATGGATGAGTAGTAACAGGTAATGATAATTATCCAACTAGGGATTAGAAATAGTATTAGCACATGATCCCCAATCTATAATCAGTAAGTAATTCTTATCTTTCATAAAACATAGAGTATGGCAGATATTAACATGCCGTACATCTGATTCTTCCATTTGAGAATTGATCAGTCGCAATGACATGAAATTACCTTGTGTTTCAGGACCTTGGTCACCTTCATCAGCAATTATGATCTCTTAAAATACATGTACTTCTTTGCTCTCATACAGTGCATGCATATCACCATATTCATCTTCATCATCTTCCCTCTATAGCATGGTTATAATTCGAGCACAAGGGCAGCTATTGCGCACATGTCCACATTCCTTACAATTTAAGAAATTAGGAGAATTTGAAGAAACTATATTCAACGAACCTGGAGTTCAACTTGGTGGTTGATTGTATGCAGTCATTCTTTGCTCATTAGGTTCAAAGAGTGGATTTGATTTTTTTTGTGGAAATAGGTTTTCCACGGCCACCAAAAATCGATCCCCTTCCTCCCTCGGTCAAAATAGGGTTTTTGGTGTCAGAACCCTAACTTAGACTGTCATAGCCCAAATTAGAGCTTCTTCTAGGCCTTAATATTGATTCTAAATAACTTGTCTTTAACCGGTATATATCACATGGAAACATAATGATGAAATTTAAGCGGAACTTGTATATTTTATCTTCAACCTTCAATAAATTGATTCTTCACGTAAGCATCATCTTCTCTCTTACCAAATCTTCTCATCACTAACTTGAGATCCTTCCGGTATTCATCAACTTTTCGGCCATCTTGCTTTATTTTACTGAGGTGCAAATGTTGTTCCATTAAGTAAGTGAGTGGGACGTGATATAAATGAAACTTGGTCTTCAATCTCTCCAGGTAGAGTTAGGTCTTTTACCAGCAATCTGCCTCGATTCTTTCAGGTTCTTCCACCATTTTGCCATATAGTTGGTGAAGATTACTTGATCTTATATATAGCACGACCTTGATCTTCTCATTTTCTCTATAATTGTTAAGTTTAAATTATTTCTCCATTTTTGTCTCCCAATTTATATATTTCACAGGATTGTGTTGACCATTGAATATAGGGATATTATACTTTAAACCTTTGATGTCTCAAGCAGAATCTGAACTTTCATCAGAATCCAAAATTGGAAAATTTTTAGATTGCCTTCTATGGTGAGAATGTCACTGTTTGGTTCTTCTAGAACCCCTGTGAGATCTCCTATTAGAGTAATGAACTGATTCTTCATCCAAACTTTTTTTACTTTGAAAATTGCTAACCACTCGATTGAGATCTACTTGTCTAGTAGAACGAGGTGGTGTAAGAGTAGATAAAAAAATCTACTCTCCTTGATAATCTTTGAACCTCACTCATGAAGTCATTCATGAAAAATGCCAATCAGCCGATTTTCAACTCTCCTTGTTGGTCAAGTTTAATGGGTTCAAATGGTTAAGGACCATAAAACAATTGGGATATCATCTTAAGGATGGTTTCCAATTCGAACATTGGGACATGGAGTTATTGGTCTGTTGTTGGGATTACCAACATAAGGCGGGACATTTAGATTACCTGCCAATCCTATAAGAAATGCTAAGAAGAACCAATTGTTAGTAATAAATGTTTCTTTGTTTAGAAAGGTCACTCACCAAATGTATGACACCTACAATTCACCAGGTAAAGGCTAGAATGAGTGCAATTTAGTTGCATCACAAAAATAGTTATGGAACTGAAGTGTAATGCAATATAATTTGAATAATTCAAAATGTTAAACTCTTAAAATCGGCTATAAGAGTAAAAATTCAAAATTTTAAGAGAACAAGGATCAAGACGCAAGTTGAATGGCTTAAATCAGAGCTATATTGAGGAAGATATAATAAAAAGAATAACGTTTGAAATAGTCAACAAGAAGTTTCAAAAATTCAAGTAACAAACCCTAATCCAATTATGAATGACTACCCAAACCCCAATTTGAATACAATTTGGTTTTCCTTTTATATTTTGTTACCCAATTTGGATTTGATTTCTTTCTAAAACAGTATTCCAATCCAAGTGCAAACTGAATTCTTATATTTTTTCTAACTTGAAATCGATTAGGATTCGAGGATAAAAGTAGAATTTAAATACAATTCAACTTCTTGTCCAGACACACTTTAAATTCAAGTATGATTGAACTTCTTGTCATGATACAATTCAAATTCAAATATGATTCAACTTCTTGTCCAAATACAATTCAAATTCTTTTCTCAACACAAGTAGAATTCAACCACAACTTCAATTTCAGCCCACAAAATTTTGAAACTAACCCCAAAATATTATAATCACAAACACTAGAAAACCCTCGGTCGAAACCCTAGCTTTCCTGGAGTCAAAACTCAAAACACAAGTTTCAATACCCTCTTTGCCCATGGATTTCAAAATGCAAAACAAGGTATATTTTTGAAATTTACTTGTGTTGCTTGTCTTTAAAACATTTTTGAATAAGGAAATCAAAAAACTGTCTCTCTATTCAAATGAATTTTGAGGTATTCAAGATCGTAAGCATAAGAAATATGACACTTTACCTAGAAAGGAAAAACAAAGACTCAGTTTAAAAAAAGGTGCAATCAAGACGAATTAAGATCAATGGAATTATAGAAGGATAACCAAAAAACAAAAGTATTATGAGCATGCATTTTTCTACAGAAGAGTAAAACAAATTAAAATCATACTCACAAACTGTATAAGCTATTAACAACTACGAAACTGATCGAGAGGTGAAGGTGGATGATACTTGTTAACACTAAGACCTTTCTACTCCCTCTTGACGCTGAGATGAAGGTGAAGGTAAATTGTAATACAATAGTATTCTAATTCTTGGATTATTCGTTGTTCTTAAACTCAATATTTAATCGTCCTAGTAAGAAAGATCAAAGAACAGATGGTTAGGATGTGAAACGAACGCATTTATGAATTGATGAAATTTGAAATAAAATTGCAAAATCGAAAACTCTGTTGACTTTCAGCCACCGGGATATCTTTTTCTAATCTCTGATACCAACTGATGTGAATCCTCCTGCAAAGATTCTGGATGCAAAATTTTGAAAAAGCACTCTCCATCAAGATTGAACGAAACACCCTCTTTAATTCAAGAATACACTGCCAAATTCTTGTAGAGAATAAAACTTTTAAAACTTGGCTAACAAAGGGGTATAATTCACATGAACCCAAGCACTAGTTGCACAAATTATTCACTAAAATATCACAAGTTCTAGTCTCACAAATCCGAATGTTTTAAACTCGCAAGTTTAAGGATGTTTGCAAGCAAAGAGTAATAACTCAAATTATAAAATATATGATTGATAAAAGTGTAATTAAAATGTTGAGAGCCTACCTTATTTATAGGGTTTAATTCGGCCACATTACAAGAAAAAGGACGCAAAATAAAACTAAGATTTGATCTTATGCATGACTGAATTAAAGCTGTCTTTGGAATCTTAATCCTAATCAAAATATATGTCCTAATATACTGAATAGTAAAATTCTTCTAATACGAATGATCAGATTCAACGAATATAATCTTAGCTAAAATTATATAATCTAATCAGATTTGAAATAATCTTCTAAAACTACAATATTTTCAAGATTGACTTTGAATGTGAACACACTACGTCACTAAAAAATCTAGTGGGAAAAAAAGTCACAAGCTCCCATTCAAACCATAATTTTAAAAATAAGAAACCCTAAACTCTAATTCGAAATATATGTATAATTCCTCCAAGAATATTTCGTACTGATCTTTGGCTCTTCGTTGTGAACTTGATCAATTAAGGCATTCAATGCAACACATCTAAGTTTCTTCCTAAATTTTGTCATCAGACCAGTCATGTTACTTAGAGAACCTCTAACATAAACTTTGAACCTTTGATCTAGTCATGGCATGGTTTCATCTAGGAGTTATCATTGTGATTCATTTTTGTAGCGGTGTCGGTGGCTATGGTGGTAGATCTCGCTACTCCTCTAGGGTTGGTGGCTTTGATGGAAACTGGAACTTAATCTAGGGTTTAGGCTCTAGAGTTGGGTGGTTTGTTTAATTAATTGAGTTATTTACATTTATAACCCTAACTTTAGCCTGAAAGTGCCAAGTAACCCTGCAATCTCAGAAAGAGCAAAAATAAACCTAACTTATTGTATGTGCCGATATAACCCTAACTTTTGAAAAGCTTGTACCGATATACCCAAAGTCTATCTTTCTGGCATTGACCGTGTAAATTTCGGCAAAGAGAAAAAGGAAATAACCAAAATACCATTGAGCTAAAATCTAAAAAATGGCTGAAATACCCCCTCGGAGTTATACAGGGTTATTTCAGCACATACTCAATAAAGTAAAGGTTATATCTGCACTTACGATATAAATACAGGGTTATTTCAGCACATAGTTAGTAAAATGAAGACGCGTCTTCTTCCCTTCCCCCTCCTCACCGAACCCAAGTCGTGACATCTCCCCATTTTAGTAACTGCCATCACCAGAAGCTTCCCCTGTACTTCGTTATGGGCTACCTCATGGTATAAATAACGACCGCTTCTTCCCCTGTAATTAAGGCATCCTAGTTCCCCTGTCAATTACGGTACCTCATAGTACTTCCACTATACTTTAAAAAAATTGAAATAGCCCTGCTTGAACTATTTTGTAAGGGCACTTCACACATTCTGAAGAGGTTGTAATGATGAAATCACAACAAAACAACATCAATATCAATTTTAATCCATGCCCAATTTTCCAGTTTTTTTTATCTGCTACAAATATGACCTAGGGCTTACATACGACGGAGAAAATTTGTTTACATGAGACGGAGAGTCGAAGTAGGGCCGCTGGATGTGGTATTGAAGGAGGAAGAAATGAGGGAGCTTCGACGACGGTCAGGCAGAGGAGAAATGGGAAGAGGAGAAATTTGAAGGAGAAGCGGTCAGGCGATGCCTCAGTTTCTATGCTTCGGGTTGAAGAAAACAGGAAGAAGGGTGGAACGGGAAGAGAGTCTGAGGAAGAATAGAAAATGCAAGAGGAAAATAAGAGAAAAGGAGAAATAAAGTAAGGGTCAAGGAAGTCATTTAATATTTTGTGACTTTTTCCTTCTTTAAATAACGGCAAAATAGTATTTCCCCTTATTCCGGCAGTAAACTAGTTGATTAAAAAGTCAACATGGTCAAGGGTTATTTTAGCACTTTCTGAGATTGCAGGGTTATATTAACACTTTCAGCCTAAAGTCATGGTCATTTTAGCACTTAGACTTTTTTTTAAAATTCAAGGGCAAAATTGTCTTTTCCTTAAAATTTGGCCACATATCAGTTGACTAAAAAGTCAAATGAGTCAAATGTTATTTTGACACTTTCTAAAATTGTAGGATTATATTGGTACTTTCAGCCTAAAGTCATGGTCATTTTAACACTTAAATCTAATTAATTTATGTTCTTCGGTTCTATTGGGTTGGGGTTTAAGGGTTCCAGGTCTGGTTTTGAGTGTCATTGGTTCCTATGTTTCATGTTTCATGTTTCAACGAATGTTCTATGTTACCGTGGGTTTTGGGGGGTATTTGTTTTTATTAAAAAAAAACCATGAAATTGGATTGGTATTTAACTAAAAATATTATCATTTGATACCTTGTTAGATCAGTTTGACTCAAAAAGTCATATTATGTCATTTTTGTTGAGATAAATGTATCATTAGTATTTTATTAATTTAATTCACTTTTTATTCTCTCAATGCAATATTCATTTTACTTTTAAAATTAAATTCATTCTATCTGAAAGGGGACATTATTAAAAGATCGGGGAGATTTATGAGTAAATACTGATCGGTTAATAGTTAAAAATCAATCAAAGTCAGTGCAGGCCATGCACAGAAGATGGTCTATTCATGTTGCTTTTTTACCAGCCCCAAGTAAATGCTACACATCAATTATGCTGTACAAATCACAATAAATCAATTGCTTGAGAAGCAAAAAAAACCGACCAAACAATTAATTTTTCAGAAACTTTAACAGTTATTCAAACCTAATGCACACACTCTCCATCAGACTAAGGCAATCATATACTTTTAAATTTAACTAAAGTAAATTTTAATTCAATTAAGTTTAGTTTTAATTTTGATTATAAATGTATTATTTTTAAAATTTATTTATTTCAATTTAGTTCAATCAAAATAATAAAACAAATCATAATATATTAATCCTATATTACATAGAGTGAGTCATTAATAATATCAAATACAAACTTCTTATGATAGAACACCCTTATTATATCTCCTCTATAAAGTTAGGTCATGTCCAATTGAGTTGACATGTAGATGGTATGAGATGGTGGCAGATGCAATGAGATGAAGGGAAATGATATGAGATGAAGGTAGATGATGGTAGATGATATGAGATGAAGGTAGATGATATGAGATGAATGTAGATGACATGAGATGTTTGGAGATGTTTGGCGATTATTGGGGATGTTTGGAGCAAAAATGAATTTAAATAAATACAAGAAACTGAACTGAAATTAAATAGATATAATAAACTGAACTGAACTAAATTTCAAATGGGATTTGACACACATTTACCCAAAAGTTCTAAATGAAAAGGAAAAAAAAATCCAAAAATCAGTTAGAATCATTAAATGGATTTTTCCATCTACCTATAAACTGAATATTGATGGCTCTTGCTTCAACAATTGTAATGCAGGGATTGGATGTATTATCAGGGATCACAAAGGTAAGGCTATTGTTGCTTTAGCTAAGAACATCAATACTGACACAAGTTTGCAGGCTGAAGCTTTGACTTTGAGGCATGCCCTACAAATAGCACAAGAATATCATATCTGCAAAATGGAGATATAAAGTGACTCTGAAATGCTGGTCAAGATGATTCAGAAGTAGTACAAGATCTCATGGAAATGCACCCAAGAGATGAGAACAACATGGAAGCTTCTACAACAATTTGAATACACCTTAGCACACATATTTAAAGAAGCAAATGGAGTTGCAGATCTTCTCTCCAAGATGTCCAGCAAAGAACAGGTAAACGGAGTGTTTTTTTAATGCAGGTCTTCTGAAATAAGTATGCAGACAAGTGAAGCTCGATGAGGAATCCTACCCTCATGTTTGACTTGGTTAAAATCTAGCAGTAGTTCTTGTCTTTGTATTGAATTATACGAATAGAACACTGGTTGTATTTCAAAATAGAAGTAGTACTGCTATTTTTTATTTGCCACTATTTTTCTATGGTAATCCTTAGGTTAGTGCAAGTGTTGTATAGATAAAGATTACCAGAAGAATCTTTAATAGAGGTCAGGTATTAAGCCATCCTCTGTTATATATCTTTCTTTTTATATTAATAAACTTGTAGGAGTGTGCCAAACCCCTCACCATCACAGGTGGATTTAAATAAAAAAAAAGGAGCTAAAATATTAATAAATATAGTAAACTGAACTTAACTGAATTTAAATAAATATAATAAACTAAAGTGAACAGAAATATTAATAAATATAGTAAATTAAACTAAACTGAATTGAATTGAATTTAAATAAATATAATAAATGGAACTGAACTGAGTTTGAATAAATATAATTTTTTTGAAATGAACTCAATTTAAATAAATATAATAAATGGAATGGAAATGATTTTTTTAACAAAAACTAAAATTAACTTAATTTAAATAAATATAATGACTGAACTGAATTGAATTTATATAAATTTAATAACTAAATTTAATTTGAATAAATATACTAAATTGAACTTAATTTAAATAAATATAATACACTAAAATGAATTTAAAAAATACATTAAAGTTAATTTAATTTAAATAAATATAATATACTGAACTAAGCTGAATAAAATATATAATAAATTGAACTGAATATACACAAATATTTTAGTAATAATTTATTTGAAATATTAATATATTAAATATGGAAATTCTTGGAAAAGACCATCTTTCCATAGACTTATGAAAAGACAGAGTTTATTTATATAATAAAAGGTAAAAGGTCCTAATTGCAACATTAAAAATTTATTGTGCACCGTATAGCAGTTATAAAGTTTATAATCCGATCCATGCTATCCAAAATTTTTATCCTCATTTATTCTAATTTATAATTTAAACCTTGGTCTTTACATAACTAATGGAAAGACCGTCTTTCAAGAAACAGAATCATTCAATATTAATTATTAAAATATTAGTAAATACTTTATTAATATTTATTTTTAAAAATATTTTTTTATTTAAAACACTAATATATAATTAAGTATTTATTTTTAATAATCATATTATAATAAATGTTTAATTTACACAATTATTGTAAAATTAATATTTTACTAAATATTTATATTAAATATTTATTTGAAATATTGATATTTTAGTAAGTTTTAATTTTAAATATTTGTATTACACACTTCTTAGAAATATTAATATTTCAGTAAACATTTATTTTAATTATGTATATAAAATACTTATTTTAAATATTAATATTTTAGTAAATATTTATATAAATATTTATTTTAAATCTTAATATTTTGAATATTAATATTTTTAATATATTTTAAAAATATTTTGAATATTTATATGTTAGTAAATATTAAATTTAAATATTTATATTAGCTAGTTTATTTTGGTAAATGTTTATTTTAAATATTTATCGTTGATATTTATTCTAAAAATTATTATTTTAAAATTTAAAATATATTACATTTAAAATATTTTTCATGACAATTGGAATTGAATAAAGTTAAAAAGAGTTGAAAGTAGTTTGAAGATTATTGGAGATGATAATGGATTAATAGAGATGGTATGAGAGGAACGTAAATGGTATGAGATGAAGGTAGCTGATGGGAGAAGATATGAAATGAAGGGAGCTAATATGAAATGAAGGTAGATGGTATGAGATGAAGATAGATGATGGTAGATAGTATGAGATGATGGTAGATGATGGTAGATGGTATGAGATGAAGGTAGATGATGGTAGATGGTATGAGATGAAGGTAGATGATTGTAGATGGTATGAGATAAAGGTAGATGGTATGAGATGGAGGTAGATGGTATGCGATGAAGGTAGTTGATTGTAGATGATTGTAGATGGTATGAGATATAGGTAGATGATATCAGACGAAAGTAGCTGATATAATCTCTACTGAACTGAGCCTTACTACTTTCTTTTTAGTATGTCACACAAACAACTTTCTGGATATTTTGACGAACCGCTTTGTTTTGGCTATTTTTAGTGCTGGACTTCCGTTGATTGCAAATGTATATATCATAAGTCCACTTAGCCAGGAATGCATAGTGAACAGAGCAGGCTAGCTTATTATCAAATTGCACAAAGTGAATATATGAGCGAGACTCAAGAGGTAAGCATATTGTTGCTTTTCATTTTGAAAATAAGTTGACCGCAAAGTGAAAGATGGCTTCGTGGTTGAAGAAGTGTGGAGATGGTATGCCATAGGTTGTATTCCTGTAACTTCCAGTGATAGTTACAAGTGGCAAGAAAGATTAGGAAATTTTTTTGACTTATAAAAGGAGTGGTATAGGTGATGGCTACAACATCATGTTTAACAATCACTTTATAATTTTTTTGATTAACATGCCTGATGTGGGGGAACTTATTCTGGAACTCCATAATCTCCAGAATCAGTGTGATTCAGCTTAATTACTTGGTATCCCTGCAAACAAGGTCCCAGGAAGTTCTCGAGACTATGCTCTGACGCGCAATTCAGCTTTCATATTTGTGTAAGGTATTTGTTGGAGAATACTACTCTTTGCGTTTACTGTATAAGCTGGAAGGTAAGGATTGGCTTAGGTTTGAAAAGTATTTCCCCACTTCAAAGTCTCCTTGATTGAAGGAGCAGTTGTCCAATATCTCGTAGCTGAATGAATTTTTGTATGAATATTGGGAGCAATTCAAGCGTTTGTTGTAAAGATGCCCCTACTATTTTTTGAGGGTTTGTGTGATGAGGACATTTGGATGGTAAATGCTGCAAGCAATGGTTCGATAGAAAACAAAAACCCCAATGACACTATGGCCTTATTTGATGAAATGGGAAATGGTACACGATAGTTTGGGACCCCGCCACAATTGAAGACTTTGTAAGAACCCACTCACTCCCCTACGCTTAAAGAGCAAGTTCAAGCTCTTTCATCAGTGTTGAAGTATATTTGCAAATTGGACCATCCAAACGACATGATCCCACAACTTGTGGAGGACTTTGAAGAGGTCTAGGATTTTGACTTAAATGGAGGCAATAAGCAATATGACAGGGGAAACAAGGGGTTCTGAGGGAAGCAAGGAAAATACCGTCAAGATCCTTATGGCAATTCCTTTATAGACCCCGCCTGAATTTTCGGTAGAGACATGATAATAAAGGATACAATCGAGGTGGAGCTCCACCCAAACCTTACCCAAGGGATGAGAGGCCTTCCAACAATAATGGTTATATGTACAAGTCAGATTAGGAGGAGATATCTGAGGCATTTGTTCAATTGACCAAGAAGAATGAAATGGTTGTGGAGCGCACGAGAAGGGAAATTGGCTCAGGATCTTCTGTTACACTTTTGTGTATCACTGTGTGTTACACCAATAAGATTCTACCACGTGTACCTCCTAAATTAAGTAATGTTGGTTTAATGTTTTTTATTTTGGTTTACTTAATTTACGTGGTACACATGGCAGAATCTTATTGGTGTAACACACAGTGATACACAAAAATGTAACAGAAGATCCTGAGCCCAATTTCATCCACTCATTTTCTTCTCCTAAGTCCAAGCACCTACACCAAGTGTGTCGTTGTTAAAGAAACGGAGAGAGCAGTAAGTTAGTTGTTTGATTGAAATAATTGTAAATTTTCAATGAATCTAAGGAAATTGACACATTAATTTATTGACTTTTTATCTGAAATTCGAAATCCAACGAAAACTATAATAAATTGACAATTTCATATCACCTTTGCTATCCCAAGAAATAAAATAAAAACCCCACTAGAGCATTAGCTATATATTATCATAAAAAAGTTGCATGAAATATTCAATCAAGAAATCAGGTTGATTGTCATTTCTCCATGAATCCGGGAAAGTCAACACTTTTTAAAATGCAAATACCTAGAACTTGCTTTTTTTTACTATACAATGCAAAGCAACACGGTAACTATTGACCTCAGTCTTTGCTAATCCTACTTGTGTAAAAATGCAAGTGCATGCATGATCTTCTTTCTTTACTCCTTATAAACTACTCTTCTGTCCTAATCTTTAACACCAATGGCTTCTTCTAACTTCAGAATCTTGTTCTTTTTCCGTTGGATGGATGCCGCCCCCTTGGTCCATGCGATGAAGAAGAAACAATGGCGAAAGAGGATTCAGCTGATGCAGGTCCATATGAGGCTTGGTCGCTATTGCTTTGCGTAGTTCTTGGTAGCCTATCTGGGATTCTAGCTGCGCTCTTCTCGAGGAGGAGTTGTTGCGATGAAAACTTCCGAGAAATGCTAATTTCCGAGAAATGACTATAAGCACAGTTCCGCCAAACACCCGTAATCATTCTTGTTTACCAGGTTGCCATGATTTTGCTCAGTTGTTGTGCTGTGTATCAGTCAGAGACATATTCTTGTGAGTTGATGTGCGTAATTTGATGTATTTGATTCTATCGCGCAGTTTGAATGCATGGATCAATGATGAGAAAGAGTGACATTGTTAAAAAATCGTCTCAGGATAGCAAAGAGTGACTGGAGGAAGTATTATTACTCTTGTTACATAAGACATGAGTACAGTAAC
>JAULKK010070773.1:0-18251 GCA_032355705.1 Rubia peregrina
GGCTAGGCCCAGATTGACTTGGATTAGGGTTTCTTGGATTAATGATCATTCTGTATAAATAGATATTTTTACAGAATATTCAGAAGATAACATTATTTAGAACCTGGTTGTACCAGACGGCAGAAAACATGAAACCAATCCAAACATTCTCAGAAATCAACCTCACCGTAAAGAGAAGAACAAAGACTGGGTCTTTGCCTGCTGATCAACGTTCTAAGCTGACGGCGGTGTAGGCGATCCGATTGTGCTATGTGGATACGTATAGAGGAATCACATCTGAGATTCTCGTCTCCGTAGTTGATCGAATCTGATGGTAAAGCACGCTTCAAAGGTAATCTAAACTCTTAGATAGAGTCAAATTAAATACATGCATGAGATCCGGGATTAGATAATTAATTTTCCATTAAATTAGATTTAATAAATTCCCAACAATTCACGGTATGGGAAATAGGTATTAAATGATCATTTCAAAACCGCCTTTAAAGCCTTATGAAGCTATGCCCGATTAGAAGTCCTGAACTCTGAACGCAAGTCAAATATGTTTCTGGACTCGGAAGAATGTATGACCTTCTATATATGGCTAAGAGATACTCAAAATTTTCTCCCGGTGTAAAACAAATTCACAACGGGCAAATCAGTTTGATTTTCCCAACCCCCAAATTCCCCTAAACCTTTAACCATAAAAAATGCCTTCATTTTCCTAAGAATTCCCAAATCTGTATCTACAATGTCGAGGTATAAGGGTCGAGGTGCCAGTGGAGGAACGGATTACGCATTATCACGGAGTCATCAACCTACTCGTGAGATTGGGGAGTCTGAGTTGTTCTTCAATGAAGCGGTCGAATGAAGGTATGCAAATTTTCATCGTCGGAAATGTAGTAACCTTAAAGTGATCCATAGTTTGGACGTTGATCCTTTATGCCTAGGTTATTTGATTACATATTTAGAACCCTGGAGATTTGATAAATTATTAAAATTAGATGAACATGTGCATTTCGATGAAGTATTGCAATTCTATGCAAATTTGGGTAAAAGTAGGAACAACACTGACCAGACAAAGGTAAATGGTGTAACAATTCCCATTACAAAATTTAGTATGAATGATGCCCTAGGTAGCAAGTTCACTGACCCTAGAAAACTTACAATGGGTGATGGCAATGGGTCATTTGAAATATTCCATCTGCAAAGTTGGTCATTTGAAATATTCCATCTGCAAAGTTGGTCAGTTGAAATATTCCATCTGCAAAGTTGTTCATGTGTTGTTGTGGTCACCCCTATATGTCCAGTCGCAATGGAGCGGAAATATTTTCATCGTATGGGGAATGTGCCTGGACAAGCTGTGGGGTATGATGTTGGGGCACTGAGTGTTGAGTATAGGTTAGTGTACGAGTGGATCTTCAAGAATATCCTCTCGTCGGGTGGTCATGCGTGTGAGCCAACCATAGGGAACTTGATGTTGTTCTACTACATTGTAGAGAGGGTTACACTGAATAATGGAAATGCAATCTTGATGTACATGCTTAAGGTAGCTGCGGGGAAGAAGAAAGATCTACCATATGGCGGTTTGATTACCACATTGATTAAGAAATGAAAAGTGATCCTATTGACAAGTCATTCTGTTTGGATTACTACGATGAGGCTTGATTAGATCACAAGCATTTAGTATTGGGAGATAATAATAGATACGAGTATTGGTTGATTCCTGGGAACTCTGCTAAAGCTGCTAAGCGATCAAGGGAGGCATCATTGGACATTCCCGAATATTCATCATCTCGTAAGTAAATTGTATGCAGGACCTTATAAACAATTTCTCATGCTAGTTATTTTTCATAATTTGACTATAAATTAATTTTTTCGTTTGCTTAAATTCGATGTTGCAGGTACTTAGAGGGGTTGGATGGAAATGTTCAATAAATATCTAGTGTGCATCAAGGAGGATGTCAGTTTGGCTAACAATAAGGTGGCAGCAGCAGAAGCGAGACATTCGAAGTTCTTTGAATCCACATGCCTCGATATTGAACTTAGTGACGATGACTCCATGACTAATTTCAAACCCCACTACTCAAGCGATGACCAATAAGGATGAGGAAGAGGATGATGCGGAGGAAATTGGTGCCGATGCTCCTGAACAGTCTGATTCAGTAATCCCAAAGATGAAAGATGAGGCAAACGAGGAATAAGATTAGTTAGAACATATGATACACATGTGGAGATTGTGATGTATGAAACACTTTTGCAAGCTTTTAAAACTTTTCTATGCTCTAATGAACAATTTGATGTTTCGACAGTTCTGATAGTGGGGAATTGTGAAGCTTGATGAACAAGTTGTCATTCAAAATATGGAATTTCTAGGTTTTAATGTTTTAAAGTTTTTTCTTTAATTGTGGTATATAAAGCTAATAGGCATTTCATGGTTTTAGATATATTTTTCATTCAGAAGGTAATTGGTAACTTTTTAATTGTCTTAAAAACCAAAGTGTATATCATCGGTGACCATAGTTTCCGAAGGAGTTACGAGTCCAAAACTTTGCCTGTCTTTGAAAAAAAAGAAGTGAAAAGTGGCATATCTGAGCTCGGAAGAATGCCGTTGAAGTTGGTGACCAATCTATACCTACTAAGTTCCGAGCTCGGAACTAATGTTCCGAACTCCGATGGCCAATCTTATCCCACTCTGTTGTAATCGTGCACTTTACAATTAATTGATCCTTTATATTTTAAGTAACCAATTCAATTCCGAGATCAAAACAAAGGTTCCGAGATCTGACTTCTGTTATGTTCCCAACCTGTTAAAACGATTGAACTTCCCATTTAATTGGGCATTTATTTTTTTAATGGTTCAGACTATGTTCCGAGTTCGTAACACGGGTTCTGGAATGTGATGTTCTTTCTGGGCCAAATCTGTTCAAATGGAGCAAATGGCTAAAAAAAATTCGTTTAATTTTTTTCCAGAACAGATTGAATTCTAGACTCAAAACTCCACTTCCACAATTTGATGCATTTTCTGATCCAAAGTTGTACTACAATTATCCTTGTGCATTTATTTAATGGAACATATGTAGTTTCGAGTGAGAAATCAAATTTCGCACCTTCGATGGGAAATAAAGCAAAACTTGTTCTGACATAGGAACTTAATCTGGGATTTTCAAAACAAAAGTACGACATTATTTCGAGCTATACAAAAAACCCAAATGGGATTCCTTTCACCCAATATTCTAAAACCTAGAACGATTTCAGGAGCTGGAACAACAAAACCCTCATATTCTTGAACAATCTTAGCCTTAAGAAGTTGAAGATCATGTCAACATCAAATGCCAGCGAAGGTGCACGTGAATGGAGGTCAAAATCTACTAGGGGTGGTCGAACCACAAACCCGAGCTATGACGCAATAATGTTTGTATCTCTTTATTTAGAAACTAGGTATGATGCTTTAAGAGATAGTGGCAAGTTGATGGATTCTTATATCATAGATTTAAATATTTACCATAGCATAGGGTTAGCCGACCCCGTCAAAATATTTGAAGGCCAACATGTCCTTAAACTATTGACGATGAATGAACCCTCTTACTTTGATGAAACTTGCCAATTTTACAGAAACTTGCTCGAGGTCCTGGGAGGTGGGTGCTTACTGGACTAAGGTCAATGGGTTTAACATAGAGCTTAGCTCGTGGATTACAAACAAAATAATAGATTGTCCTTATAAAGGACCAGGATGTATATCCACAAAAAAAAGATGGTGTTGTAGGTGATATTTACCATAGGGAGAGTGGCCACTTGATGATGAATATCCTAGGATAAACCCCGTGGAATGTGGTGCAGTATTTTCAATGACAAGTGCATGATCTTTTAAGGCCAAATTCTTTTAGTTTGGATGAACTTTTTCCTGATGATCGTATAGTCTATAAAATGATAGCTAGATCAACCATTCTCAAATCGGGCCATATCACTAAACTTACTTATGCCATACTAATAATGTTATACTATATAATGGAGGGCCGTAAAATTAACCCTGAGTCTACAATTTTGAACCATATGATGTCAGCTGGTACCTCGAAGATGGTAATCAAGAGTCTTCCGTATGGGAACTTGATTATATTAATTTTGAGGAGCATTGAGGGATTGGATTTCAGTGGCGAAAAAAGCTGCAAGTACTTCAACAAACAGTACTTTATGGAGAATAAATGGGTTTTACTCGATCACAAGTGGCATCACAAGACAACGCAAATGACTGAGCCAAGAAAGAGGCGTAGAGATAAAAAGGTGATTTAAATGCCTTACATTATTTATACATTAACATATCTCAATAATTTTATTCTAATTGAAATAGTTTATACTTTTGTTTTGTAGAGGAGTTTGGTTCTAAATTTGTGATGGGCATGAAGAAGTATACAAATGGGTTTGCGATGAGGTGTGCCAATTGAGGGAGCGCATATGGACCATTGAGAGGAAGCAAAGAGATTATGAGAGAGCATTGAAAGAATCTAGGAAGTCACGCCTCAAGAGTTGCTCTTCCGTGTAATGTCCATTTCAAATTAGGTTGTTGAATTTTCTGATGTATTTGGAAGTTTCTAAGTAATTTGGATGTTCAATTGCATGTTAGATTTCAGATGTTGAATTTCATGTTTGATGTGGATTATGAACTTAATGTGTAATTTTGGATGTTGAATTTCATAATTGTTATGTTGTAATTTCTAGGTAGTTGAATTTCATAACTGTTAAGCTATTTTGTGGATACAATTGCATTGAAATGAACTTGCAAATGTGTTAGGAAATATAGCAAAAGTAGAAACTGACCACTCCATCCGAAGAGCTTCCGGACTCAGAAGTCCCTCTTTGGGAATGGTCATCACCAAAACGTATGGCAAAATAGCGCAAGACTTTTACCCTACAATGTTCTTCTTTTTCTTCGACTTCATTTTTGGTTTCTTCCACCTCTTTGTCATCTTCCCTTGGTTGTCGACACATATAACTTCATTGTGGTCTGTACAACCCAAGAACTCGTGCAAGCTTGCGTCGTCCTCTTCCAAGAGAAAATCTTTTTCGTTCAATCTAATCACAGTGTTCATACCAAAACTTATCAAATCTTCTTGTTCATATTCCTCAATGAAAGCCCTTTTATCCTCAACCACAATCTCCCACCTGGAATCGATAAGATCTTTTACGAAGAAAACTTGATGAGCTTGTCGTGCCAATATGAATGGATCTTCTCTCCTACCCAAGCAACTCCGATAAACTACTGTGAAACCCAGATCTTCCGTTCTTTGTCCGTTGTTAAAATCAACCCATTCACATTTAAAATCCGGCCTCTCATTGTAACATAATCGAGCTCCTAAATTTCCATAATTTTACCAAAATAGCACGTATAGGCGTACATCGGATTGTTGTCAGATGTACTACGAACATGCAATGCTTCGGAAACAAGTGAAACTCCGCAATTCTGAGAGACTCCTTTCTCATCCATTGATTTTGTGGAAAAAATAAATCCGTTGATGTCATAACCCCTGAAAGATGGAACGGTACCCAAATGTCTCTGAGACAACCACTTGATTGTTTCTGGATGCCGATCAGTTGACACGTGAGACCATAGCTATGAAGCAAAATTTCTAGTGCGTTGTTGAAGAACTCGTTCTTTGTTGAAAGTAGGATTCAACAATAGAATTTCATCCATGTGGATCTCAACGTATGGGACAATGTCCTCATGATTCTAAAGAACATACAAATGTGCAGTGCACAAATCCTCGACAATGGGGCTTAATAGATTACCCTGTCAAACCCCTACAAAATCTAACTGCCCTTCATGCCAGGAACTTGGAACCCTCACTGATTCAACCTTATTAATATACTCAATACAAAATTCAATTATTTCGTCATCAACATACAGTTGCACAATACTTACATCTGACCTATACATGTTCTTCAAAAAATATTTGAAAATTTTCATATACCGCTCAAAGGGATACATCCATCGTATAAATACAGGACCACTGAGCTTAATATCATGAACCAAATGAGTAATCAAAAGGACCATTATGTCGAAGAACGAAGGTGGGAAGTACATCTCCATTCAGCACAATACTTCAACAGTCATAGCTTGCAATTGATCAAGCTTTGCAACACGTATGGTTTTGGAACATAGAGACTTGAAGAGCAACCATATCTTTGTAATACACAATCATACATGGGATGGAAAAGACGAACAAATCACAGTAGCATTCAATTCCTACATCAAGTTGTGCCAATCATGTGATTTCAATCCAACCAACTTCAAATCAGTTAGCGATACACAAGCACTAATATTCGAAGAATAAGCTTCAGGCACTTTCACACTACTCAGCGTTTCACAATACATTTTCTTCTCCATCCGAGACATGGAAAAAAGTATAAGGGAGATAACAAGCATCTCCATCAGTAACGGGACCTACATTTTATCTAATACCTATGTCAACCAATCAAGTCAAGACTTCAATCCATCTTTGATTTTACCCGGGGTATTCAAAAGTGTTCCAATCAAAGAATCGCAAACATTTTTCTCTCTGTGCGCTACATCAAGACAGTGTCGGACATCTAAATCTTTTGAATAAGGGGTCGAAAGAAAATTGAGCATTTCTTCCAACTACCTTCAATTGCCAACTTCTATTTCCCCTTACCAAAAATTGCATCATCTTTCGAAGGAAACAACTTCTTCAACCATGGAATTATCGAAAGATACAATAACACCTTAACAGGTGTCTTCTTCATTGAAACGACCCCTACTTCCGCACACATATCAATTTCACCCCGCTTCAACTTGTACCAAGACTCACCACATACCCGGAATGTTCTGAGTTTCTCATCCTCCTCCCCACTAAGAAACATGCAATCATTCGAACACACATGGATTTTTTTTCAATTCTAAACTCATAGGACATAGAAATCTTTTCATTTCATAAGATTTGTCTGGCATTGTATTACCTTCGGGAAGAAATTCTCGAACTAATTCTAGATTTTGGGTAATCCCTTTTCAATCCATCCAAATTTTGCCTTCAAATTAATGATTTTCAAGGTGGCGCTCAAAACTGAATGTTTTGACCCCACGTTCAATGGGCTATTCTTGTCATTAAGCAATGACTCAAGGACCTCGGGTTTACCATTAAATTCTCTGGAAACATCCTCCACCATCTCATCAAATCCATTGTCACCATCTAATTCAACCCCTTCCTTTATTCCAACATTTCCACCGCTGTTCATCGGTGCCTCCCCGTGCCATATCCTACAAATGTAATTGTTTGGAACCTCGAATTATAAGGTGTTCATGCAACTTCTTCCGCCCTAAAAATGTATCATTCCTAAAATTCTTACATGGGCATCGTGCATGCACGACACTTTTTGGCCGCATGTTCAAAAGCCACCGCAATAAATGATTCAACTAAAAAATGTAATCGGGAGAGTTCCTAAGGTCTCTCTCGATGAGTCCTATTCTATCCATTGCCTACGTGAAAATAACATACAAACTCATTCAATCATATATGCAACACAATTATGATGAAAAATATTTCTTACCAAAAGCCTAATTCAAGACATTGCAACACTAAAATCAATATTAAAATCATTTGTAGAATTAGGTAAAAATGTTTGTAGATGTAGAAAAACCTTGGGCTTTTACTTCCAAAGAGTGCCCTAAATTTATGAACTCATTTCTTCTAATTGCAAATGAGATTGAATGGCTGCATTTATTGCTATTTCACGAGTGTTCCGATTTTGGAACTTAGGTCGGGCCTATACAATTTGATGGCTTTGCTAACACAAAGATGTTCCGATTCCGGAAATACTCAATGATTTCTGTTATGAACTAGGGAAATGTGTCATTATTTCATATTATCAGGCACCGTAGCTGTCCCAATCTCAAAACAAGTATCGGATCAAGGTTCCAAGCTCGGAACGACGCCGATCAAAGACACTACGACACAACCGCTTTTAATAATTAACTGATTAAAGACGGTTATTAACAAAACCACCTTTGATCTCTAACCTGCAAAGGCGGTTGTTAAATAACCGTCTTTGTTAAGCTTGGAACCGCCTTTTAAAATTTGGGCAACCAAATTACATCAGTTCCGAGTTCGAAACCCTTGCCAGAAGGCGGTTTTACAAAAAAAAACTCTGGAACCGCCTTCTAATACTGTTATTAATGAGGCATTCTCCACTAGTGTCAGTGAAATCAAATTTGAGCTCAACTAGTTTAAATTATCTTAAAATCAAGCTAAATTCGAACAACTCTTAATTCAAGTTTTTCT
Organism: Rubia peregrina; assembly: GCA_032355705.1. Taxonomy (NCBI): domain Eukaryota; kingdom Viridiplantae; phylum Streptophyta; class Magnoliopsida; order Gentianales; family Rubiaceae; genus Rubia; species Rubia peregrina. The sequence goes on from JAULKK010070773.1 coordinate 8,268, forward strand.
GGTTTAAAATGTCTTAATTTTGATATCGGCTCCATTTCGATCAAACTTGTAATGTTCTGGGTCAAGTTCAAGTTTGAATGAAATTAATTTGATTCGATCTCGAATAGATTAGGGATATAAATGAGTTGAGGCAAAGTCGAAGAACCCTCAATGCGAGCTCGGTTTGTTTTAAGCTCGATCTCGTCTCAAGTTCGATCGAGCCGATAAAATTTTGGCTCGAACTCGAATGTGAATGAAATTAATTTTTTTGATTTGTAACTCAAATTATGATCAAATATATTAGTTTTTTGCGTAGATAATAAAATATCATATATAATAAAAAAATAATATATTGGCTCGACAAACTTTACAAACAATATTAGTGAGCTCGAGCTCGAATACTATAAGAGCTGGATCATACTCATTTAAATCAAATTCGAGTCGATTTTTGACAAAGTTGTTGGTGAGTTTTTCAGGAACAGTTCGGTTCATTTACACCACTACCTATGATTTAAAGCTCGTTTCGTTTACAACCCAACCAAATGATATCAATCCAACGGGTCATTTAGTTTTGACCCAACGGGTCATTTGTCAGCTTACGAATTTACTGAAATTTAACCCAAGTTGTAAAAAAATGTTATCTTATGATACGAAATTATTCAAGGGTCACCCATTACCCAACCTTACCCGACCCGACCCGACCCAAAATTATCCAATGGGTAATCAGTTATCCAACCCCACTCAACCCAATTGTAATGTCATGTGCATCCCATGGATTAATGTGTTGGCATTTGTGAACTAGTGTTAAAGAAGAAAAACATTCCATATGGGAACATACCGCGGAAGATCATATTTGGAGAGTAGAATATTGCTGTGGTATTAGTTTATGGAAACTTGGAGATTATGCAATATTTAATTCAGCTGTATTGAAGCTTAATGGTTTTATGGAAAATTCCTATTTTTATGGAATATTATAAGATATTTGAGATAAGGAAAATACCTTTATTTGGATATGCTTCAAAAGCAGATAAGGAATAGGAATATTATGGAGATAATTATGGAGAAATTATGATCTGCATATGGACTATATATAGAGGATATTAATGGCTGCAATAGATACAAATTAATTAATAAAATCTTAATTCAGATTTCTATCTTTCGAGAGCCTTGCAAGAGCCAGAAACTACATGTCCAACATACGTGACCTGTTGTTCAAAGTTCAGAACGTATGCCTTAATTCCTTGGGAGGAGGAGATCCAGCATTGACGAGTATCGAGGTCAGAAGGAGTTTGATCAAGGCGGATCGGTGGCAAGGGGAGCTTGCAAAATCCACACGTTGTAATCAGAAGATAAATATAGTTGTATGGTGTACTTTGTACTATATCTCTGATTAGTGATCTATTCTAAACTGGGCCAAACTCGCCGATGTAGGTGGATTTCACCTAACTGCGTAACCAAGTTGTGTGTCTCGTGCATTATTTACTTTACATACTTGGTTAAGTTAGACTATGTTGGAACACATGATTGCTAGTTAAGCTAAAACGGTAAAACCAAAATATCAATTGATATCAGAGCTTGGTCACTTACGTTTTACTTTGGTTGTGTCAAGGAAAGTGTGATCCAATTTTACCATGGCGACAAGGGAAGAAGCTTCTATGTCTCGGCCACCTCCGCTAGAAGGAAGAAACTATAATTATTGGAAGGCTCTCATGAGGGTGTTTATCATTTCTTTGGATGAACTTGCATGACACTTTGTTGAGAACGAGTGGAATCATCTAACTGAAGATGAAGAATCCAGCTCTAAGGGAAAAAAGGAGAGTCAAGTTCAAGGAGACAAACGCTCAAAGATAAATCGTCTTAGTCTCCAGATGAATTGAAGGTTTCTGTGGCTAATTTCAAAGCATTGAATGCAATCTTCACAATAGTGAACAAAAATTAGTTTAAGCTCATCTCTACATGTCATCAGGCTAAGAAAACATGTGACATCTTGCAGATTGTACATGAAGGAACCATTCGAGTACGTGAATCCAAACTACAGATGTTGGCATCTAAGTTCAAAGAATTGAAAATGGATGAGAATGATATGATTGCCACATTCAATGGGAAACTTAAAGTCATCTCTAATATGGCTTATCAATTGGGAAAAGTTTATAAGGAATCTAAGCTGGTGAAGAAGACCTTAAGATCACTATACAAGAGATTTGCTATGAAGATTGTGGCAATAGAAGAAGCTAAAGATGTATCCAAAATGTCCTTGGATGAATTAATAGGATCACTACAAACGTATGAGATGAACATGGAACAACCTTCAAAGAAAAATCAGAAGGAGTTGGCTTTTAAAGTATCTTCATCACGGGATGATCACGATTCAGATAGTGAGGATGATATTGAAGAAATTGCGCTCATCACTAAGAATTTCTCAAGAATGCTGAAGAAGGTTATGAACAAGAAGTCACAAGAGAGAATTGGAGGAACTAGACCATGTGGACAAAACTTTGGTAAGAACCGTGGTAATCGTATGGAGCTAGGAAACAAACAGTCCACGAAGAACCAAGGTGGTGAAGCAAAACAACAAGGAAGGATTCAGTGTACCGAATGTGAAGGTTTTGGACATATCTAGTCTGAATGTGCCAATACCTGAAATAAGCAAGGAAAATTGTATGTTTCCTCATGGAGTGAGGATGAAGAAGATGAGAAATATGAAGAAGAACTTACTGGTAATTATGTGGCATTTGGAGAAAGAATTCGAGAATAAGATGTGGGCATATGTTCCAACACAGACACTGATGTATGTTCCAACACATATACGGTATGTTCCAACATACAGTCTGCCGATACTTCCAGCGATGATGAAGATCAATCTACGAGTGACGAAGACATCTATGCTTCATACGGAAAAATGTATGACATGTGGTTAAAGGTGGAAGATGCAAATAGGTCCCTGGAGATTGAGAAAAGTCAATTAGCCAAGGAAAAGAAGGAATTGAAAGCGCATGTTGAAAAACTTAAGAGTGAAATTGAAGATTTGAACGTGAAGGTGAAGACCATGACTGAAAGGGCAGAGTTGGCAGAAGAAACAATCAGGAGGTTGAATTCTGGCAAGGCAAAGTTAGACGATATTCTGACCATGGGAAAGAGCTTTGGAGATCGGCAACAGATTGGTTATGGCAATACATCATGTGATATGGGAAACTTCAAGATGGTGGTTCAAGATATGAAGAAAAAGGGGATTAAGACTCGTGTACGAAAACCTCTCATGTGTAGTTATTGCATATCTCAAAGCCATATCAAGGAGAGGTGTCTAAATTACTGAGCGATATCATGAACGAATGTCAGCTGTCAGTATGTTCCAACATAGACAGTACCCAACAGTCAAAACTGGTTTAAAAGGTATGGATTCCTAAACACATGAATATTTTCCTTGTTGCTCATACTTCACTTATTTCACATTCTAGAGACTTGTGGTACTTCGATAGTGGGTGCTCTCATCACATGACCGGAACTCAAGATTTTTTGACAAAAATAAAATCTTATGATGGTGGTTCTGTTACTTTTGGTGATAGGAAGAAGAGCTGAGTAATTGGCAAATGTGAAATGCAAATTAAAGGAATTCTGGTGTTTACTAGTGTGTTGCTCGTTGAAGGTTTAAAGGCAACTTTGCTAAGCATCAGTCAGTTGTGTGATGAAAATATTATAGTTTAATTTCAGAAAGACAAATGTGTGGTGAGTTATGGAAACGATAAAGTTCTTTCTGGGATTCGATCATCAGATAATTGTTATCTTCTAGAGCAAGAAGTACGATGTCTAAGTTCAAAGGAAGATGAAGGCACACTGTGGCATAGGAAGTTTGGTCATATCAACTACAAAACCTTGGTAAGAATTGCAAACTTAAAGGCAGTAAGGGGTATGCCTATTGATGGAGATCCGGATAAGACTACCACCATAAATGAAGACATTCCATGTCTTGATCAAACATTCAAAGGTTATGTTCGTGATCCTCTAAGTGACCTGGATGGACCTATGACAAGGTCAAGAATGAAGCTTAGAGATGCTGCATTGAATGGGTTGATTGATCGCCTTCATGATGAAGAACTTAAGAAGAAGTCGACAAGTACTTGGATTACTTATTCAAGTTTGTCGATCAACTGAAGACATTATGAAGAACACTATATCTTTTTTCCATCGAGTTTTTTTAATGAGGTAGTGTGATCATTGTAAACATTTATTTTGGTTTTTGGACTGTGAAGAATTCGGCCATATGGGGTTTAGGAGAGCAGCTCGAGATTTACAGTCCATCGGGTTTAGTTTATTCAGTTTTATTCTGATTAGAATAAGATTTGGTAAGATTAGATAAGGAGATATTTTTATAGTCTAATTCTTACCATGCATGGTCGAGAATTAGAAGTAGAACATCACTAGGATTTGATTTTTGGTATTTTAGTTAGATATGGTTTTAGCTTCTTAAAGCTGCCATAAAATTTAATTCAGCTTTTACTTGTGATTATGTTTAATATGGCCAAAATTTTTCTCTATTTAAAGAGAGGTTGGCTGAGATTTTCAAACACACTTTTATCAATCAAATATTCTGAATTTTGAGTTATTCTCATTCTCTTCATTGTTGCTTAAACACACGGGCTATTTAAGTTTAAATTTCCTTTATATTCGTACCATGCGGTCTAGACGTTTATAGAGAAACCTTGTAAGTGTACCCTGCAGGCTAGACGCTTATAAGTTGAGTTGAGTGTACCCTGCGGGCTAGACGCTGCGATTCGTGCATTTATTTGAGTTCAGCGAGATCCTCAAATAAATAAAGATCCGATTTTCCGTAATCCAGAGTTTTCGCAAGGAGATTCATATCAACCCATTTTACTCATATCCACTTGGGTTTTAAAATAGACAACCCACTTGACCCACATGTTATGAGTCTATTTTACCATCCCTAATTATTTCCATTGAAATGATTTGAATTGAAATAAATTTAACTCAATTAAGAAAAAAGAAAATTGAACAAAAGAAAAGGTAACAATAAAAATCTAAAATTAGACTAAATCACCTAACCAAACTTTAAAGAATAAAATGAAATAAATAGTTAAGTAAAATTACCCTAAGTTTAGACTGAAAGTGCCAATATAATCATGCAATCTCAGAAAGTGCTAAAATAACACTTGAGTCCGCTGACTTTTTAGTCGATGTTCGTTTGGTCGGATTATGATGAAAAGACTATTTCAATGCATGATAATGTTGTTCTGATGGGAGGCAACAGGTGGTAGCTCGTGGTTGCGAGTTGTTTGAAGGGATGGATGGACTCTAGTGCGGGAAGAGGTGTTTGGGTGGTGGTATTAAGTCTGATGGTGATGAGTGTGATTGGAGGGATTGTGGGGGTAGGATGTCGTCGGTGTACCCCATCAGTGGAGGTGATTGGGGAGGAGGAAGGGGTTGTAAAAATGGGTGGGACCTACAATATTGAAGGGTAAAATTATCTTTAAAAAATTATAAATGAAGTCAGGGTTATTTGTGTTTTTTTCATTTATAGTCAATGCCAAAAAAAATTAGGTCAACGTCGATATCCAACGTCATGGTTATGAGTTCTTGAGTCAATGCGGGTAAAGGTATTTATTAACACTTTTAAAATTGAGAGTTATATTTGCACTTATTAAAAAGTTGGGGTTATGAAAGCATTTTGCCCTATTTTAATTTGTGACAAAAATGCTAATATAACCTATATATATGTCCTCAAAATGCCAATATAAATCTCTGGTGTTTGAAAGTGCCAATGTGACCATCATTAGGGGTGGATTTGGTACGGTACCATCATTTTTTTACTAATACCACGTATCATACCAAAAATGCCGGTATGTTATTTTAAAAAACCAATACCGTACCAAATCTTTGCCATACCAATACTTCGGTATACGTAAAAGTTGGTTGGTATCGGTATGGTAGAATACCACCAAATATAAGATGTAATGAACTAATGTTTTTGCTCATAAAATAAATTACAAATAGTTAAAATTTCCTATTGTATAGTTTTAATTTCAGAAAATTATATATTCTCTAATCATAAAATAACAAAAAATCTTATTCTTAAACCGACTAATCGTTAAATGGAGTCATAACATAATTGATTTAACTAATAGTGTGATTTGATGTTTGTTTTTATTTATTACAATAAGATTTCTATAACTTTGAAAAACTTTTCAAACTTGTCGCAATACATAAATAATTATATTTTGACCTTAAATTTTGTTGAAATGAGATTTTTCATTACTCGTCTAACCGTTAATCGGTGTGACATGAAACTTTCTATTATAATAAAGTAAAATAATATCAAATTACAAGCTATAATAAGTTATAATTAAAAAATAGGATATAATCTTTTTCGTAAAGCTTAAACAAAAATGTTAGTAGTAAAAAAAATCTAATTTAAGAAAATATTTTAAACTTTTACCAATATCGAACATATTGGAACCAAAACATAAATGACATAATTCAAATTATTTCTATTGATTTTATTAATAAAGAATGATAAATCTTAACTAAATAAAAGATTAAATTTTACATAATATTTGTTAATTTTTAATACATAAATATGAGGTACAGTACGATAATATCATGGTAATATTTTCTCAATACTATTACCATACCATCACAGGTGTTTGGTACAATACTACCATACCATATCATCGATTACCAACATATTCGGAACAAATGGTACGTGGTTCGGTTGGTAAGTTGGTTTGTATGGTATTTTGGCTCAAAATGCCAGCCATAACCATAGATAATCAATGAAAGTGCAAAACTAAACAATCCAGAAAATTTTAGCCAACATTTTATGAGATGAATCTTTTACCACCACCTCAAATCCCACTCGACCCCGCCACCACTCATCCCTCACATCAAAACCCTAGCATCGAATTGAATCCTCCTATAATCCTCAGAACCACCGGCACTTGACTCCAACTAGAACCACTGGAAAATATTAGCACCACCCATCCCCCAATTCATGCGGGGTCGAGCTTCGGTGGTTCTAGTTGGAGTCAAGTGGTGGTGGTTCTAAGAATTATAGGTGGATTCGATTCGTGGCTAGCATTTTGATGCGGGGGATGGGTAGTGACGGGAGTCGAGTGGTGAAGTCGATTTAAGGTTGTATCTAGTCGGAGTCGAGCGGCGGTGGTTGTGAGGGTTATAGGCAGAGTCGATTTGAGGCGAAGGGTTTTGGTTTTGGACTGTATCGGATGGCACAGCGGTGGTTTGTGGCGAACGGTGGTGGCGGGTGGCGCAACGGTGGTGGCAGGATAGGTGGTGTTGGGGGTGGGAGTGGAATGGTGGTGGCAAGGCTTGCTGGAGAGGAAGTTGGGTGGAGAGGGAACATTTTTCGACTAGCTGGATGAGAGAGGGAGTGTTTTCCGGCGAGCTGGGTGGAGAGGGAGGACAAAATTGTCCTCAAAATGTCAGGTTTTGATAGAAGAGGCTATTTTCTTTGTAAATTCGGTCAACGTCGTTCTCGTCAAGGTCAATGCCAGAAATGACTCTGAAAGTTATATTGGCACTTTCATCAAATACTTAAGTTTTTTTGTACTTTTAAACATTTGAGGGTTATATTGATACTTTCGCAACTATATAAGGTTATATTGGTATAAACCCCTTAATTTATGTATGATTCTTAATGAACTTTTACATTTCTACAAAATATTGTTTTAGACCAACTAACCATCAAACAAGGTAGTTTTGTATTATGTAATCAATGGAGTGATTTAGTCATATTTCCATAACTTTGGGAAAAAACAAAATGTATAGCAATAATATAAATAATTGTAAGTTTAGCCTAAAAGTGATTGAAACGATATTTTTCATGATTGGTCTAATCATTAGTTGATCTAGTATAAGACTTTCTCTTATATTTTAAGCACTATGAGCTAAAAATTAATAAGTGTAACGTTTAAAGATAATGTACAAAAAAGTAACAAATTGTTTTTTTTCTCCATAAAATAAGACGAATATGTTGATACCGGAGGACTTTCATACATTTGGAAAACATTGACAAATACAAGAAGGCACTTATCAGCCGAATGTGTGGATCCAAAGTCAAAACACATGTTATAATCATACTCCTCCATCCCAGCATAATTGACATGTTTAATTTTTCAAAGTCAAATTTAAAAAAACTTTGATTATAAATACAAATTAATCTATATAAAATAAATATATATTATGTGAGATATTGTTATATTCGTCTTAACATCTATTTCTAAATATCAATTTTTTATACGGAATTGGTATATGTAGCTAGAGATATTAAAAATCAAACATAATCATTGAAAACCGTAAAAAAACAAACATGTCAATTTTGCTGGGACGAATGGAGTATTAATCAACAAATTGGCACCAATGTTTCTGAATTGACCCCACTGGACTTTTTTCCTGAAATGAACAAAATTTAATCAGAATTTAGCACAAACAATTCACATTACATTAAATATTTGGGGATCCTCCAGTTCAGCCGGTCAGTTGTACAACTCTCTTTAGGTCAGAGGCGTGGAAACAAGATCCAAGTAAAATGTAACACAAGTACAAGCAAACAAAAACCTGGAGTTTTCAGGTGAAACTATACTACTAAACAAAAACCTGGAGTACGTGAAGACATTGAAAACCAGCCATGCTATTCATGTCTGACAACTCACAGGTCACAGCCAAATCACAGCTCGATCCTCCTGTTTTAACATGTGAGCCTTCCCCCTCGTAACCCAACATTTAAAACTAGTTATAAATGCGGCCAACATTATAAGATGCTCAACCTTGTGGAAATCAAATGCTCTCTCTGAGAGCGATGTATGTACCAACTACTATGATGCCGATAACTTATTAGGATACCAGGTAGTCGGTACTGCTGCGCTTGCGTTTGTTGGACCTTGAAAAGCAGCATATTTGAACCCAAGACTTCTTCTGCTTCACGGGTTGTGGCTTCATATCCCTCTTCGCGACAAGGTCAGCCATGTACTGAACAACAGCCTAAAGAGCGAGAGAATGTGTTAGTTTTGATGAAAATTGTACTTACTATACAGTAATGGGAAGAGAGTCGAGCGCTACCTGTGCACCGTTATCAAGTATGTGTTTTGGTGGCACTTCGAGAGGATTTCCTTCAGTGCTTAGGACGCGTAAATTGGATAACATCCTGAAAGAGTCGGGAAGGACTCTTATCTGGTTGTTGCTCATGTTTAACTCCTCAAGCATTTCTAGATTGCCAATGGACCTTGGCAGGTATCTGAGGTCTGCGAAATTGTTGCTGATGTTCATCTTCACAAGTGTAGTCGCAAAGCACAAACTCTCTGGCACAGCTTCGAGCTCATTAAAACTAACATCAAGCTCCCGCAAGCTCAACAAGGACGCCATGGTAGTTGGCAGTTGTCGGAGATTGTTGTACCGCACAGACAGAACCTCCAGGGTTTCAATTCGTCCAACTGCCTCTGGAAGGGCTTTAAGCCGATTATAGTCAGCTCGTAGCTCTGTCAGCAAAGTACACTGCCCAATGGAATGAGGAATCTCCTCGATATCATTAGTTTCCATGTTCAATATCTTCAAGCTGACTAGGGAACCAATTGTGTCAGGAAGAACGTGTATTGAATTGGAGCTCAAGTCAAGCTCTTGAAGGTGAACCAATCTGGCAAATGTAGCAGGCAGTGACTTTAACTGATTTCCACTCAGGTTAAGATTGACCAAGTTAACCATATCTCCAACAGATTCCGGCAACTCAACTATCTTATTCGCACGCAAATCCAACTTTTGCAAAGAAGACAAGCCCCCGATGGTGTTTGGTAAAGCCACAATCCTATTCTCAGCCAAATTCAAGGTGATCAAACCTGTTAGTTTCCCCAAAGAATCCGGCAGCCAATCTACCTGGTCCATCAATCTCCTCTCAAGATTTAGTTCTCGAGTTCCTTTCTTGGCCGACACCTCAATCAAACTAGCAAGCTTGATCAAACTGAGCTTATCACCGTCTTGACCTAC
>JAULKK010071073.1:0-18245 GCA_032355705.1 Rubia peregrina
AACAAGCTTGGTAACACTTATAAACACTACACCGTGTCTAAGCATTGAACCAATTCATGCATTTACACAAGATTAGCTAAGAACATTCAACGTTCATAAACCTCTCCTATTAGCTACACAAAACAAACATGACAAAGAATTCGACATTATCACATTTATTTAGAATTCATCAAATCATCAACAACATTAGAAACTCTAGCTCATGCTCTTGGATTTCATATCAAAAGTGGGGAGAATTAGCAACTTTCTCCAAATTCTAACACATAATCATACAAGCAATTCATATACTCAACCTCCTAACATCATTAGTGGATTCAACAATCAAATTCAAGCACAATAAATACACAATAGCAAAAGCTTCAAATAGATATATATGGATTCTCAAAACATAGATATAGAAGCTTCAATCCAAGGCTCCCAAGGAGTTAACTAAGCTAGATTAACAAAACCCATAATAAATATACAAAAACTAAGAAACGAGAGAAGAAAAGAAGAAGAGGAAAATGAAAATTAAGGGTTTTGGACCAAAATCGGGCTAGATGGGTTGGAGAAGAAGGGGAACAGTGGGGGATATTTATAGTGCATGTTGGGTCAAAAAGGGAGCAGGTGGTGCGGCCAGGGCATGCGGGCGCGCGCTATTAAGCGTTGTCTGGGCATTTGTGACTATGGGGTCTCATTTTGTGTCGGTTTTGGGCACACGGGAACGCACTTAAGCGCACGGGCCACGTGCCCATTTTTCTTCACCCAGCCGGTCGGTCGACCGGACTTCTGTTGCTTCATTTCCGGTGTTCCGTTGCTTCATTTTGAGAGTTCTTGTAGTCATTTTTTATGGTACTCGAGAAGGAAAATCCAATGGTACCATCCTTGAAAGCTGGTTCTTCTTGTATAATTCTCAGAACTCTACTTTAGACTTTTGGATCACAATTATTCCGCTTCTTTGACTTCTTTTTTCGACCCTTCTATCTTCTACTACATTTTAACCAGTGGCATTCATTCTTCTACCATCTTTTCGAATAGTCTTCACTAAAATAGTCCAAAATGCTTACGAGCAATCTACAAATTAAGCTCACAAGAAGAAATCTAGATGCTCATAAGGACCAAGAATCTATTAGACTTAAAAGTAGGTTACCAAATGAAGGATTTGAATATGAAAACCAAAAATGGTTATCTAAACCCCTTATGATGTAAACCTACCTAAATCTAGCAATCTTCCAGCAAAAGGTAACAATAGAGATGTTAAATGCTTCGGAAAATACATGCATTTGACGTCACATCAATTGTCCACGGAGATGATAGAATTCAAAATTTAACTGAACACAACTCACAATCGAGCATCACTCTAATTTTGTGTCAAGAATAGCTTAAGCTAAAAACGTATGATTGGGGGGTTTTATCTAACAACTACCAATAAAGAAATTTAGAGATTAAACTATCATGCTCATCCTATCGGGGTACACCGAGGGTGTATTGCACCTCGTTAGAGGTAATGTCTTCCCTAACTTGAACATTATTACAAGATGAGCTAATCAAAATAGGCTATAACAATTGTAATGGTACTCTAGATCATTTATGCATGCACTCACAAAGCCGGTACTCAAGAACCTACAACATGCCTAACTCAACACTCCCTAGGTAACCATTAAGCCTATCACGATAACATATCATATATGAAACTACATTTCATCAGAGAATATATATATATAACACATGAATCTCACAAGAAAAATAGGTACAAGTCAAACATGGATGTTCATTAGCAAAAAGATGGGAATATCTACATCTAGAATCTCACAAAATCATCACCTAGTTAAGAATAAAAATAAAATCCCATGTAATTACACTACTCCATGTACATTGAACCAAATTCAATCATTGGATTCAATGCCATAGGAATAAACTAGGAAATAGTAAATAAGAATAGAAGAGTTAGTCTGTTTATCTCTCTACCTACTCTTGAAATAAGAATTACAATAGTGATAGGTGGATACACCCAAGTAGACTACTGCCTCTTTATATATTAGATATAAATGGACCTTAGAGAAGCCCAAAAGAAAGGGAAACCATGTTGCCATGGGCTTTACAATAGCGCACGACCTGTGCAAAAGTATACTGGCTGACCAAATTGATCATGTGGCTCGCGTAAAGCGTGAGCTGCTGGATGGAAGGTATTCTTGACAGGTCTGACTGGCGCCGCCCATGTATAATATCATGGGCCAGTGTCTGAAGTGATAATCCTCAGCTTCTAATGGCGCGACCATGCAATAAGGCATGGGGAGTAGACTTGAGGTTTTTGTTTTCACGTTCTAAGTAGACGGGCCATGCAAACAGGCTCAACCTGCATCTGGACTTAGTCTTACGAGCCATCGGGTCGGCAAGGTCGTGTAAATGTACAATGGATGTGGCAACATTCACTTTGTTATGGATTTTGACTCTTTTTCTTTCTTGCATCAATCTACTACCATGTATAAGTGCGTGACCTTCGATCAACTACCATTCTTGCCAATGGCCTTCAACTATCTTGTACCCTACTTGGGAACAGGCTTCACTAAACTACTATGAAGTACTTACATGTAATCTATAAATAATCTCACAAAAAAAATATAAATGCTCGTAAGGACATAATATGCATTAGATCTAAATAATCTGCAAAACAATGGATTTTGATAAGAAAACCAACAATGGCCATCTAAATCCCTTATAATTGATCCAATTTCATCATATGCTAAATTTTGAACAATGCTTGCACTTGGAGAATGACTAAACCTATTAGGAAAGTAGGATAATTGAAATAGGACAAGTCACCACTCTAGCCCATGGAAATATTCCTAAAAAGTGTGATGACCCCGAAATGTTTCCAATTCCTATTTGTCTAGGTGGTAGGTTGATTAAGGATGTTATGATTGAACTTGGAGCTTCTATTAACGTTATCCCCTATAGCCTATTTGAGACCGTAGACATAAAAGACCTGAAGGACACTCGGGTGATAGACCAACTAGTTGATCATTCCCAAGAAACCCCTAGGTTGTTAGTTATGGATGTTATGGTTAGAGTGGGACTTTTACGTCCTAGATGTGTTGCACGATGGAGGTGCACCCCCCAATTCTATTTTGCAGATCATTTTTGAAAACATCCATCTCTTGTATCCAATGGTATAAGCCTATGTGATGATGTTGATCAATGGGATGGACCTTTCTTGAGTATTAATGATGATTATGTGCTACGTACCATTGAGACCTTTTATGTTCTTACTTCTTGGAATGGCAATGTTAGTGACACTATTGTTGATATGCATTATATGAGTGTTCCATGTGCTATTAATAATTCCTGTTTTCCAAATGTGAGCACTAGCACACTGAGGGGTAAAAAGGGATACATATTTTAAACCTCCTAAACCCTTTCCTATGCCCAATATCATTAACAAAATGTCAACAATTTTGAAGGATGAAATGGTTTGGTAAGTGCCACCAAAGGTAAGAGGCAAGCCCAGATGCCACCATAGGTGAGATATGGGACCTTTCCATGGGGATATGATTATGGGTGGAGTCCAGATGGTGATTCCGGAGACCCATCAGTGTGTTTGCTTTAATATTAGAAATGCATGAAAAATAAGTCATGAGGACGACGAAAAATAAATGATGATTTTCTAATTTTTAAGAAGGTCATGAATTTTTCATTTGATATTTGGTATGTTGATTGTCAAATTGGTGGTGTCTTAAGGAATCATAGTCATTTAAAATTTGAGCTGGAACGGTATTACGGTTGGTTTCGTGTTCTTGGTGCAAGATATTTTTTACAAAATTGGTGGAAAAAGTCTTGGCATGGGCCATACCAAGCCTCGTGTTGTATGCCTGGCATAAGGAATTCAAGTGGCATGGGCCATGCCACATGAATGCCACCCGTGCTTCCCATAATGGGCTGATCAGTGGGTACAAGGCTTCCATATAAGCCTCATTCCCTTTCTCATTCATAAACATACCAGTCGCGACCTAAACCATAAACCTAGCATATATCCTTCAAATCTTCCCCGTTTCTTGTCCAAATTCAACAAAAATTAGTACATCAACAATCCTCTCTAAATTCCACACAAAACTCACCTATAATCTTACAAAAAACTGCTAAAACTTACTCAGATCTGAAGAAATTTTGTTTGGCCCTTTTTTAGTTCCTTCTACCAAGAACCTCAAAAAATCCTCCATTTCAATCATTGGGGATTGCTGGATTTTGGTCTAGGAGGAGTCATGCATGCTTCTAGGGTCTCAAATCACAAAAATATCTGTATTCAATTGCCAATGAGGTACATGGCCGAACTATCCTTTTGAAAATTGGGAATTTTTTATTTTTGGTTTCTAAGATTCGGACATTGGGTTTAGGGGTGTGATTGTGAATTTTGGAATTGATTGAGTTTTGGGGTAAATTGTTTGACTATTGTGTAGTTGGGACTGATAATGTATTTTGGGCTGTTAGTATATTTTTGAATGGTTCTATGTTGCTAGTTTTTACCTATTGAGATGCCTTGATAGAGAGATCTAGCCCGTGTGTCCCCTTCTGGGGATTACATACACTCATGTTGGACCATTAGGAGCGATGGGAGTGTCTTGTGGGATGCCCCATCCCGGAGACTCAGTTTGTGGACAAGAGGATCCTTAAGGACCCCAAGCTCTACAAACTGGTCCAGGTTCTCTTGACGAGGATTGGTCTGGAGGGATTTTTTCAAGAATTCTTCCCCCCACGTATACTAGGTATATATTGGAATTCCTTGCTAATGGCAAGCAAATGACCAATAGGCAGAGTGACAAAATGGTGAGATTTCAGCTCGGTGAATGAATGGATAGCTTAGATTCAAGGTGGGGCTGTTTTAGCACATTATCACCCGAAGGCTGAAGGAGAAGGAAAGAAAGAATAGTGATATAGTGCATCCAACGTTGAGGTATGTGGCGAGGTTGCCGACTACAGTAATATTTGGCCATGAAGAGCCCGCGTCTTCGACCCATGAGCCCGCGTGGTCGATTTGTATAGAGCACTCATGTCCTGATATCATTGGGTACTTTGTTTACCATGGTTTCTAAGTATCCTCGAGGGGTGGAGGAAAAATAGCAGTGGGGGTATAATATTGCTCTTGGCTGCTCATTTTAGTCTCCCAATGGACAATGACATACGGGAGAACCCCAAAACCCCAAACACACTCACCTTAGGCACCTAGGTGGAGGCGGCGATGATACAGATAGAGAGTAAACAAGTCTACTGGCGCAACAAAGGCTCTAACTTCATGAGACCTCCCCATGGTACGAGGACCTCACTCAAACCATCATTCTTGCTTTGACACCTTATAGAGCCAGACCGGGGTGTGAGAGTAGTGAGGTGCCCATGAAAAGTAGGCTAAGGAGGACGGAGACAAAAGAGTTCCTATGGATGAGGAACAGGTTCATCCACAAGTTGCACTTCTAACCCAGTAAACCATTATCTTATACTGCCACCCAGTGGACTATCAGTTCATGTAGCTTCCCCCAGTTGATCACCAGCTCATACCACCACCTTTGTATACATACTAAATTCACAAAGATGAGATATCTTACCCTTCTACGAGGTAGAATTCTAGGGGTTCTCGGGAGACACAGCCAAACAAGCACATTGCTTCCCACCACCCCAATTTTTTTGAGAAGTCGAGCAGACATATCAATTTTGAGCCTCCATATTTTGAGCCTCTGAGACACAACATCTATATCCCCTCAAAACATGAGTATCACTCCTGGAGGCATCCGCAGTATAGCCCATTCCGGGAACATGGTTCACCGGGGTTCACACAGTCTACTTCATCATATAATTCGTAGGGCCAACCATTGTTTCCTAAGCTTGGGTAGATAAAGCCTAATGGAGATTCCATCTTTAGGGCCCACATTACAAAAAATGACCAATTACTTCACCCCTTTAACCTCGGTTTTTTTGTTAACATCAAATAACAGAGGTAAAAAGTTATTTTACCTCGGTATTTTTTTCAAAGTAAAAGATATTATTTACCTCGGTTATAAAAAACCGAGGTAAATAATTTCTCTTTTACTTCGATTATTAAATTAATTGAAATAAAAGGTTAGAAAAATGAGGTAAATAGTGTTGTCTAATATCGTGCTACGTTGCACATGTTGTTTTAATAGGTGGTGCGATTTCACATTAAATGTCGTTTTCACTGATATGTGTTATGATTGACTACCAATGTCGTATCTATGTAAAATATACATTAAAGTAAAGAATTTGATGGGCTAGAAAAGAATGATGGTCATGCGCTTCTTCCCATTTTGGCATCTCTCTCCTCCCAATATCCCATCATCACGATTAATTTAAGGGTACATAAAAGGATAATTATGCACTACAGTAGCTAGCAATCATTGTGCTACAAACTCCTTAGAAATGCTCCCCTCTTTTGTACACGTCCAGTACACCCTTTGTTCAATATTTTTAAATTGTAGAATTATAAAATAGTTTATAAAAAATCATGCACAAATCAAATCACACATATAAACTGTACATTATATAATGTTCTGATAAAATAGTTAAATAATTAGAAAAATAATAGTCATGGAAATATCCATACAAATAGTATATTAATTAGAATAAGAGTTGTCTTAATTCCAACATTACTGAAAATACAATAAACTCAATCAGCTTGGACAATGATGACCTTGATGACGATTGGTCCCCCAACTTCTATCACCTTAAAGAACAATGTGTCCCTGATGCGTTGGTTGTTTCCCCTAAGATACTAGCCAAAACCCTTTGGGGGAAAAGACCTTGATCTTACCTTGCCAAGAGTAGTTCATATGGCACTCTGTCCTGTAGCACCTCAACACTACGGGGGTCTTCTCAGTTGAAAAGAGCGGTACAATCTCACACGGGATGTATTGAGTCACATAAAAAAATATTAATTAGAAATATGCATATGTATATATATACACAATTGTCAACATATAACATTTATTAAAAAGCCTTACCAAAGTAGGGTTTTCCCATAGTTCTGCTACTTGAGCCTGCAGTGGAAACATAGGCTACCAAGAGCCATCTTTGATAGTCAAGGTCAAAGAAAATAGGTGCAGGGTTGCTTCGACGTTGTATGGTGGATTGTACGAAAACTAAAAAAGTATTAGTTGTTATGAAGTGTGAAGACTTGTTAGCTAGTAAATATATATGTATGCTGGGGAAATACATGAAAAGAGGGCGGATTCAACGATCCTTTTCCAGCCATTAGTTTTGCATCAAAAGGGAAAATTTTAAGTGCGAACTATTATATGGAATACCAGGAGCGACGTCGGCGATGCCATCGCAAGTGCATGCATGCCCAAAGCAGTGGGATGGCCGATATCTATCTTCGACTTTGCATATTGGTTTATAAGGCTAAAGACATGACCGACACAAGACCGAAGCCGCATTTGCATAACAATTGTACACGTAGACCTCATAATGCAACGTCGATAACATTCAATCATACCAAAGGTTACGCGATAATAGTGCAATTTCAAAAACTGAAGAATAAGCTACCAGAAATAAGAATATGAGACGTCGCACTATAATCTCATGAGCCGATTTGTGGCAGAAAGAATAGTTATGTCACATATATCAAAGGAAGCTACAAGAAGAAACACATAAAACCGGAAAAATGAATAATAATCAACATCAAATTAAACAAAAACCCTTTGGAGACAAACCAAAACATTGTACCTACATTTTAAGTCAAGAAAAATTCACACTCTCATAAATTTTAGAAAAATCTAGATTGCCAATAAATCAAACAACATTCACAGACCACAAATTGAACATTGTAAACTAAGAATTCCAAAACTTAAGTGTTAGGAGATTAGAAAAAACAAACCTTTTCCAAGAGAGAATATGAGGAGGAAGCTGGAGACTGTTGGAATTTGCAGGAAACTTGTGAATAGATGGTTGAACTGATTATCAGGGTCCTCCTTTTTATAACCTTTTTTGAAACGACTTCATTTTAAACCATTGTGTTTCCCGCCCTGATGTAAGCGATGTCACAACAAAGTCAGATCCGACGAAATGCCGCCGACCACATACCAAAGTTGCATGCTTTCGTGGCCCTAACACTTTCAGCCCACTAAGCAGCCGAACAACAGTTCAAGTTTTAATTTTTAAAAAAATCACAATGACAATTTGTTAGTTCCAGACTGACTGAAACAATGCCGATTTTTTTATAGTTTTGTGATGGATACTAATATTAAAACTTTGTGCACATGTTAGGTTAAATATTAAGTATTTAACAACATTAAAATAACATAGCTAACAAAATCTTATAAATTAAATATTAAATATGAAAGTACGACAATAAAAATCTTGGTCCAAATAGGTATTAACACATTTACTATAAAATTTATGATCAAAGTCTAAGCAAAACAACTAATTATATCAATACGGAAGAACATAAACATTAAAAACTATAGGGTTGGCACCATTGATCAGCTCAAAGTAGATTGTGTGCACAACCCTGAGTTCCTCAGCAATAAGAAACTGCTGAAAACCCTTTGGCGTCAGGGTCTTCATCCTCATGTTCCCTAAGTAATTCGTGTGGTAATACCTTCCATTATACCTGAGCACAACAGGCAAATTTTACAGCTGTAGGAGCTCCACAATCTGGCTAGGTACATACTGCATTATAAACAAAAAAACCATTTCAGTTAATATGAAAGTAAAGTATAGAAAACGATTTTTTGAAAATAAAGTTAATACGTGACAGGAATTACTTACCCAGATGTGAATTGCCACGAAGTTCATCAGCGTCAGGGTGTGGACAAAATGAGTAATGATGCTATCAAATTTAGTTCGCGGACGGTCATCATCCGAATTGCTACAGATCGGTAATGGTCAAGGGAACAATTATAAATTAAATTAGGATATTGGTAATACAAGGAAACACAATTTATTACGTTTCAAATCAATTCAATTAATCCGTTAATTAATTCATATATAAATGCAACATCACAGAGCAGAGTCATACATGGTTCATGGTTCGGTGAAACCGAATGGTCAACCAGTAAGTGTGCGATGTCATATGCCTAGTAAACTACATAAAATATGAATAAGGGACGTCGCACTCTAGTTGCTTTAACCGAAGTAGGAATGATAGATAGGCCACGTCACATTTATGAAACAGGGACACTCTAACAACAGGAAAAAATAGGCAGACAAAAAAAGAGCTCATAAACCGAAAACAATTTAGCTACAATAACGGGGGGAGACATACAACCGGCATTCTAACAACCCACAACCTAATACTAAAACCCCAATCCATCGAAACATCCTTACATGAAGCAAATAACACATTCATCCACCATATACATAACAATTTCAATAGTAAATTAAAAGGAAAAATTAAAATAATTTCAAGTTGAAACATACCTTTGAGAGGATGGGCATAACTGTTGAATTCGAGGGAAAGTTGAATGTTTAAAGTGATGTATAGGTAGGCTCTATATATATAGTCGTTACGTAACATTATGAATTCTACCCCAATCCAACATCGCATAGCAGTCGACCTGATTGACACGAGACCGACTGTTGAGCGAGGTCGGCTTATCTAACTGTGGGTCTCACCATTTAGCCCACTGACATAACAAATGGGCCTTTGTCTAGCCAACTGCATGAACAAAGTCACATGTAAATCATTTTTTAACATTTGACCGACATATTACCGACGTCGGCCATGGATATATTGGGCCACAACACTTCACCCCACTAGCATATCAACTAGGATCACATTTGACCAAAACAAACATAATCGATCTTAATATTGTTTAATAGTTAATTAGATATTAGTATTTCAATGTCCATGAACTTCATTAACGTCCGATTATAATCGATTTCAACACAACCAGTGAACTTTTCTATTTTTACAATTAGGTCCCTCCAACATGGTGGGGAAAGACAAATGAAAAATTGGAGATAGCCAATAATCTAAATCACATAGTCACATTCATGTTGTTTAGAATTATCCATCAAGGTCACCGTGGTATTCTTTTTTCATTTTTATTAGTATTCCATTAGTACTCTGACTATGAGCATTATTAATCTGAAAGATAAATTCCACCACATAGAATCAGACGAAATTACACATTCTAGTTTTTTTTTATTTTTTAAAAAAGATAAAGGAAAATCCAACCATCAATTTTTATCAAGTCCTAATACAAAGCCTAGAGTTACTTGTATATGGTTACTTACTAGTATGCAAGGGCATATCGGAAAATTCCCTGAAAATCTTTGTGGGATTATGCTAGTTTCTTTATCACTATCGAGGATCATTGATTAGTTTAAATGGGAATTGCGAAGTTCCCGTAAATGAGGATTGGAATCAAATTTGGGAGTGCCCATTTACTTTTCAAAATTTTCACTTACATCCTTCCAACACAGTGGGAGAAGTCGAAATGCAAAACTGGAGATATCCTTATCTAATTCTTTAAGTCACGAGCACGATGTTCCGATTTGGTCGTGCTCCGGTCAAAGAAACGGGACCACAATCTCCTCAAACTGTGTAAGACGAAACTTTTTGAAAATTATGCTATGACCCAAACTGTCTCGCATGCTCGCTATTTTTATAAATTCTGCACCTGAATGGAGATGATGTGTATTGTTTAACAGAGCCGTAAACCGGGGTAATCGTTCATCATTTTTCTTAGCATTGCATTAAATCCTTTACTATCAGCGTTATGGGAATGTTACTTTCCACCAAATAGGATCAAATGAAATTTCATATGTCAAGTTCTTTATGTAATAAAAATGTAATAAATTTCCGTTGATAAGATTTTAAAAAGCGCTAGTAAATGGCATGTAGTATATTGTAGATTACTCATAAGTATACAAGGGTCATTTGGGAAGATTTTCTCGAAGTCAATGTGGAAATAAGACCAGTATCTTTAATACCCATGTCGTGTACAAGTTGTGGGTGACCAAGGTTATTTTCGGGAAGATTGTAATCGAGTTTGGGACTACCGTTGAATTTTATCATTTTTCCACTCAAAACCCTATAAGAAATTAGGAGAATTCTAAATCTAAAATTGGAGATAACAATTTTTTATCAACACTTACAGGAGAATTTTGTTCTTATTTTGCATAGAGGGATTATCAGAAGGGATCGCAATCTTAACATTGAGCTTGTTACAATACTTTTTGAAAATTATTCTTTGGACCATGGAAACGACGTCGCATAAGGTTTGCATATAACTAACCAATGAGCGACACTAAACCGGCATCGGTTGAAGTGAAATTCCCACAGGGAAATGAAATTTTGAGCCAAAATTTTGAACAAATTCCCTCCTCTCCCAACCCCATCTCATTTAAATCTTTTTCAGCAACAAGAACCATTAATTACTCATCTCCAACACACTTCCTCCTAACCCAACTCCACACCATCCTCTCCATTCACTAAATTTAAACTACTCAAGAACCCAATCTAATCTCTTCTCCCAAACATCAACAAGTATCCTAGGATAGAGCATCTCCGGGTTCAAATTAATTGAGGTATTTTCCCCTCCATTCTATGTTCATTTAGAAATTTTATTACCATACCCTCTACATGTTTTCCCCCACTGAATAATGATTGAATATTTTTATTAAGTATGTTCACTATGTTACTTATTATATAGTGTATATTGTTTGTATTCCCAATATTATGCCATGTTTTTAAAGAATTAGAAAAGAGGCTGATATTAGGGATGATTTTGGACAATAATCAAAATTTAGTATGAACACTGGTTGAATGTGAGACCTTGGTCAGTTCATCGTCCGGTACGATATGTGACCGAATGATTCCCGACGTCGTATTTGGTAGGAACTGACTGGAGCATCTATGAATATCTGACATCGCTCATTATTCAGACACTGCAACTTTGGTCATTCAATCTTGTGGCGTCACCTTCAAGAATTCAATGTTAAAATTTATATTGTATGCTCTTAGCTTTATTATTTGTAAATCCATTAGGGACAACCCAAATCTAACATAAATTTTGTTTCATGTTTATCTACTGTAAGAGGATAATGAAAGTTATTGATGGAATTCTAGAATGGACTTATCGTTTCCATAGTCTCCCTGCAATTATTAATGCTAGAAAACGTATGAAAGGAAGCATCAATACAATCAGTGTGTTAATTTCACAGTAACCTTTTGTATTTTAATATATTGGTAATGTCAAAATTTTAAATAACACGTAATGGTTATCGACCATCGATTTGTTATGTCATCAAATATTAAATATTATAATAATGTACTAGAAACGATGTCTAACCGATTCATCCGTGATATCACACAACTAGGTGCCAAAACGACACTTGACTGATGTCGAATGTCTTTTTTTGTGACGTCGGCCAGACAAAATGACATCGTATTAATCACCACTCCACATAGGTGTGCAAATGGTCCGCGACGTTGCTTTTAATAGGACCCACGTCAACTATGATGGTGTCGCTCTATTTTCTCACCCATCGTACACCTCAATACTATGACCGGTGTCGGTTTTAGTGATATCAAAGGAATGATCTACCATGGTCAGCCTACTACATTTGACTGACGTCAGCCACAAAACCTACATGCATTGGTTAAGAACTGAGGTAAATGGTTCTTCTTACCTTGGTTCCGAATCGAGGTAAAAAAGATACCTTTTACTCTGGATGTATTTACCTTGGTTCTTTAGGTCTGAAAACTGAGGCAAAAGGTCCTATAGAACCGTGGTAAAAGGTCATGTTTCTTGTAGTGCCAGCAGGATATAAGCTTCCTCCTTGACAAGTTGGATCATCACGAGGTGAAGATGGCTTACAGGTTTCCCAGGGTGGATGGGAAACTACTCTGTATATATAAAAAGAATTCTCAATTCAGTTCATCTATTCTCATTCCCATCACCTTCTAAAACCCTAGAGAAAATTTTAAATAAGGCCAGGAAATCGGCTCCCAAATTCAAGCGACCACAAAGGAAAAAGATTGACAACGACAAGAAGTGGTTCAACATGCATATCTCATTCAAGATCCACCAACAACAATCCCGGGTATGATCAACTTAAATTTGTGTCATTATTTGCACAAACTAGATACAATCAATTACGTGCGAAAGGTAAATTACTTGATATTAATGTTGTTGACTTCAATGAATACTTGAGGATTAGATTAGCCAAACTGTTAGAAAATTTTGGTTACCAATATGGGAAACTTTTCTCTCTTGTAACGAAGCATTGTTTTTTTTATTTGTGTTGTCAATTCTATAGCAATCTACGTGAGGTTGGGAATGGATATTCGATCTACACTCCGCAGGACCGCTAATAAAAAACCTTTTCGGATATCTAATAACAAGAGGAATGCTTCACAAAGATAAGATTTATATGTTGCTCCTGTTCCTACTACCAAGCTACTAAAAAGGCAGATAGCAGCAAGGTCACGATTTTCCAAAGAGATGCTAGGACTTTAAAGGTTAACTACACAAAGCCGCAATCAGGTCATCAATTGATAACCTGTCAGGAATAGTCAATCTCATAACAAGGTTTTTTTTTGGGTGAGGGGTTATCTAACAACAACAATCATGCAAAGACAAGAAGATAAACTATATAAAACTAGAACTTGGGGATATTTGTGTTACATGACCGGTAGTATATTTAGATCCTAGATTCAATCAAGTGCAAGATGTATTAAACCTATCCTAATACTTATCTCACATAGTGTGAGCGGTAGTTAAATTTATCCCTATCTTTCACATAAGGGTGCTCTCGTTTTCTTCTACCGCTACTGTCTCCGTAATTAGGGAAGCACATAACATCCTAGCCGCTGTACACTTCTATTAATTCCAGATAAATAATCATGTCTCGGACACTCCGCCATGAATTCTTCTCCCTAGGCCGGTACATGCAAAGCGATCGCTACAGGTTGCGATGAAAAGAGTCGAGTTATGCCAACCCTAGTTGCTACTAAACTATCTTTATATATAATCTATCGGGCTCTAGTCCAGTTCACAAGGGTACACTCATCGGAAAGATGACCCGCGACCCACATGCACACACTCACACAGTCAACAAACTCTCGCTCTCACTATTTCCCTAGTGGAAATTCTCCAGGGGATACCAATAAATGCGCCAACATGAAAGCAGACTAAGGTTTATGCCAATATATTGTGTCAATTATGTAATTAAAATATTAAGGCACAAGTCAACACAATTTCATGAGCATTAAAGGATGGGAAGATCTAAAAATATCAAAAATAACTACAAAGTTATGAATACAAATATAAATCCCCAAGATAAATCACTACGCCCTAAACATTGAACCTAATTGATCCATTGGATTCATTTCCCTTGAGCAAAAATAAGTGAAAATAAAGCTAAGAGAGAAGGGTTAGTCCCTTTTTCTCTCCACCTACTCTTTGGAAAAGTAGGAGAATGAAATAAAGACTAGTGATGTGCATCATTATGCATGCATTAGCCGAAGCATTTAACACATTTATTATCTCTTTTTTTGGTTGATTGATAATTTTAGTTAGTTTTGCACAACAAAGGGTTTAGATGGCCATAATTGGTTTTCTTGCCTAAATCCCAAGTTTTGTAGACTTAATTGAAGCTAATGGGTACTTTGTATTCACGGGCACCTAGATCTTCCTTTTTGATCTCATTAGTAGGTTTCTCGTGATAGATTTTTATTATATTTTTGTAAAAGGCCATTCACGAGGGTGGTAGTAGATATTCAAAGGTCATTCGCAAGGATGGTAGAAGATATTGAAGCCCATTCGAAAGGATGGTAGTAGATTAAATGTAACGGACTCCAAAGCCCGGTAGTAGATGGAATTGGGACCAAGAAAGGAGGATTCAAAGTTCAAGAAGGTCAAGTCCGAAATGGGGAAATTCTTGTCCATGAGTTGCACAAAATTCTGGGAAAGATCCAAGGTAAATCAACCCTTGAATGTATCACCATTGGATTTGTCTTCTTGAGGATAAAATCGTCTCGAAGAACTCTCCAATTGAACCAACGGTTCATCCGAAGCGGAGTAAATGAGTCAGCCGACTGAACCAGCCACAATCAGCACGGACCGCACAAGGCCAACACGAGGCTAAGCCAAGCACGACCAATTCCAAGAGACATGGACCATGTCAGAAGGCTTTGTCATTGGCCCGTTCAAACCAATATGATTTGCACCAAGTATCGGCACAGACCGTGACTGCTTTGGCTGGTCGTGCACTGCAAGTCACCTTTTCACTCCACAAATCGGCTAAGTATTGGTGAGGAACATTCCGTTTTACACGGTCTATGCTGTTTCTAGTCACAAATACCAAGACCAGCCCATGGGTGTGAAGAATGATGAAGACTACACTGAGATACTGTGCAAGATGAGGTTCCAGCCAATAGGGCACGCCAAATGACATGGCATGTGGATCGAAAGGAGCAAACACGGAGTGCCGGATCATGGCCTGCACCGGTTAACACAGACTACACCGGCACAAGAGGGAATGGTCCTTGCCAAGGCCGAAGGCCCATGCTGGCACGAGGCCCCCTCTGCAGGAAGGGGCCATGTCAGGCACCACCGCCCACGTCAGTTGTGGCTGCTAGGCCCAATTCCTCACTACTATATATATGGACCTATGTCTATTAGGGTTTTAGTTTATGCTGATTTTTAGATCTTAAGAGTAGGCTATAGAGAGAAATACTCTTCTTTCTCTCCAGGTTCTTTTCTTTTCATCTTTTTATCTTTGTTTTGCCCTAAAGTGTCGAATCCAATGAAATACTTAGGTTTAATGCTTAGGGAGTAGGGATCATTCTTTGGGATAATATTTTTATTCATGTGTTAATGTTCATTTTTTGAGATTTCTATATCTACCTATTTCTATGTGATTTGTGATTATTATGTTGGATTGTCCTTATAATTCTTGTGTATTTCATGATTGTCACACTTTGCTGGCATGCACATATCTCTACTTTCATGTTGTTGCCCTATTACTACCCCCCACAAAGGAAACCTAGATGCACTTGGGTTGATGATAGTCCAGAAATGTGTGGGTGTGTGCACGTAAGGTTACCATTGTTAATCATCATGATCGACCATGCTCCAGTTAGCCAACCATGAGGTTCGAAGGGTTGCGGGTAGAGATACACAAAGTAGCAAACTAGGAATATCTTGTTGATCCTAGAGCCATCGATAAGACTCCTACTTCCTTTGTCTTTGTAGGCCTAGGGGTAGTGCATTCGTGGTGTTCTGCCTGAGACTTAATCGCACGGGGGGAGAATCAGACCTGCACAATGAGGCATTGTTCTCACCACGTGACACAAACACTAGAATAGATTTTAGTTATTGTATTTGATTAAATCAATGATCGAAATGACATTAATCATATTACTTAAATATTTACATTAATCATCTTACCAAATATTGACATTAATCATGTTATGAAGATATTCCCCGAGTTTTAGTTTATATTTTTAATTCTTGTGATCATTTGCTTACTAGTAGTTGTTAATACAACCCCCCCAAATGACTACTTTCACAACACTGTTTATTCCTAACACATTGTTGGATTGACGATACAATCACGGTTGTGTATTGTCAATTATTAGATTCTTAACATCTCTGTGGATTAACCTGGTACTTTCCACTATCTACCATTCTTGGTAGTATAGTAATAAGAACAGGAGCAACACTATAAATACTATCTTTGACTCACATCCCTCTCTTGGCTTAGTAGATCTCCCATGAAAAGGTGTTTTCAATGACGCTCGGGAGAGGGCTTGTCAAATTTTGGCACCGTTGTTGGGGATGTTAGTTTAACGGTCTAGTAGTTAACTTGCATAATGTGTTGGTTGAGTAATTACTTGTTGTTTTTGTTTTTGTTTTTGTTTGGTTTTGCTATTAATATTTCTTACTAGTTTCTAGTTACTTCTAACCCTTTTGCTAATGTTGATTTTAGTTGACCATTGTTTTATTTCCTGTTTATGGTAGATACCCATGCCAAAAACATAGGAGTTTTACATAGTCAAGTGGATTACACAAGTGGTAGGCAAAGAAGGATGAGGAGATTTAGGCCAAAAGTTCCACAAGAACAACTTTTGGTAGTTGTAGAGAAAGAAGAAATATTGGAGGTTAACTGCACTTTTAGGGAATTGATGGCTTCAAATTTAGAGATCCAGCCATTTTACATAATGTTTCCTACCTTACCACCTAATGTGACGTGTGAACTCAAGAGCGGTATGATTCATTGCTTGCCGACTTTCCATGGGATGGCCGGAGAATATCCGAATAAGCATATTTCAGAATTCCACCTAGTTTGTACCAACAATCTGAGGGCTTTTCCCTTCTCACTTCGAGCTTCGGCCAAAGATTGGTTATGCTATATCCTAGCTTCAAAGTCTACGGGGTTGAAGAAGAAATTTTCCTACATTTCTCAGTTTGCTAATGAGTCCCTCTATGAATATTGGGAAAGGTTCAAGAGGTTGTTGGCTAGTTATCCGTATCATCCATTCAAAAAGGGGGACTTGGTTTACTATTTCTTCGAAGGATTGTTCGATGATAACAGGTGCATGGTGAGTGTCTCTTGCAACGGTTAAATTGCCAACAAAAGCCCAAGGGAGAAAGTGGCACTCTTCAAGGAGATGGAAAATGCAACAAGGAAATGTGGTACAAGGTCTAGGGTGAAACCCGTAGATGAACCGTCTCCATACCCTAAGTTAGAGGAGAGAGTCTAAGCTCTTGCCTCCATGATGAAAGAGTGCATGAAAAAGGGAGTTCAACAAGAAAAATTGTGCGGTATTTGCTTCCTTGATCATCACATGAATGTTTTCCCACAAGTGGCGGAGGACTTTGAGGAAGTTAAGGCGTTGGATTTCAACAATGGTGGAAATAGGCCACCATTTGCTAGAGGGAAACAATAAGGAATCTGTGGGAACAAAGGAGGCGAAAGGTAAAAATCCTACGCAAACACCTTCAAATCGAGGTACCGCGATCACCCCAAATTCCGTGGCACGAGTAGAACCAAATGCAAAGGTACAGCCGAGGCAGACAAGCTGCACCTCAACCCTATATGAGGGAAGAAGTGACTTTTAACAAAGCCTCACTTTACAAGTTGTACCGAGAAGAAATCCTTGAAACAATCTCTCAATTGGCTAAAAATTATGACGTCTTTGTGGAGCGTACAATGCAAGATATTGAAGATCTCGGGACTAGGGCATTCTCGAGCATTAAGAATCTTAAGATTCAAGTTGGGAAACTTGCTACCCTGGTAAGTCGACT
>JAULKK010071280.1:0-18239 GCA_032355705.1 Rubia peregrina
CACCCCCAAACCTGCATAGTAACAAATTTTTAAAAAATACCGAACACATACTCATAGTACAAGTGAGTGTGCTTGGAAGGATCCTCGACAGTTAGATGAAGCTGATTATGAGATCCAAATATTAATATTGACTTGAAATTAAATAACACGCGAATATGAAAAAAAGGCAGTATTAAATAAATATACCCGCATCATTATTCTGTTCATACTTCCTGATTCATTTTCCATGCTTCTTCTTAATTGTTGATGCATTCTCACGGTTTCTCCTCTGCTACTACTCTTGATTTCTTTTCCCCTAATATCAAAGTCTAAATAAAACACACCCCGAGCACCAAATGACAAAAACAAATCAAAACCATTACGTTAAAAGCCGATTTCAAAGCAACAGACAAGAAGCAAGAACACGCAGTAATCCACCAAACAAGGGCACACAAAACCTTCTCTCAAATAACGTAACACACTCAACTCCAAATGAAAAAATTAATGAAAACCAATTACATTAAAAACTAATTCCAAGGAAATATGCTCACATACACATATTAAAAACTATACAATCGAAAACCACCAAGAAGACCAAATGAGAGAATCCAGCTTTGGAATATCATGGGTGTCATCTTCGTACCAAATTTCGGATGTCCACTTAAAAAGAGGCTTTTACATTATTGTTGTGGGCGATAGACGTTCACTTGGAAGTGGAATGAAGCACGGGAAAGGTGCGTGCAGGTTGGTTTACATAAGCCTCCAAAATCTCTCGGTATGAGCGAGGGGGTTAGTAATTCAAGAAAAAGTAATAAAACAAATTGGGAAAACAAAATTTCTACATTAATATTCATTTCAATCGTGAATGGAAATAATAACTTTAGTGTATCAGAGCTCAAAATAAATAGTAGTAGTATAAAAGTGTTACTAATTCAGGCAAATCACGGGCAAAGTTAGTGCGAATGCAAATTTATTTCAACTTCATTATAAGAAGTCATCTTTTGTAACTATTGACCTCTTGCTTCTTTGAATTTTGGATATTCTTCTAATCATCTTCCATTATACATACTAGCTAACCTTTTAATGTTGTCACCCTAATGCACTTTCATTAACATGGCCTATTAAATTTTCAACTTCCCACCAACACTTTTTTCACATATATAAAAACAACTATTGTTGCGTTAGCCTCATATTCAGATGACACAAGCAAAGTCAGAATCTACTAACTCTTAGTACATGCAAATATGGAACAAAATATGCACCCACACAGCACAAAAATTGCACAGTAACAATACAAAAAAATACATAACACCATCTAATAGAACAAGTGTGTGTGCTTGAAAGGATCCTCGACAGTTAGATGAAGCAGATTATGAGATCCAATTATTCATATTGACATGAAATTAAGTAACACAAGAATATGAAGAAAAATAAGGCAGTAATAAATAAATATACCCGTATCCATTATTCTGTTGATACTTGCTGCTTCATTCTCCTTGATTCTTCTTAATAGTTGATGCGTTCTCACAATTTCTCCTTCACTACTCCTCTAAATTTCTTTTGCCCAAACATTGTATTCTAAAGCAAAACCACCAAGAGCAACAAATGATAAAACAAATCAAAATCTATTAAATTAAAGCTTATTTTGAAGCAACACACAAGAACCAAGAACACGCAGTAATCCATCAAACAAAAACACACAAAACCTTCTAACAAAAAACGTGACACCCTTAACTCCACATGAAAAAATTAATGAAAACCCATTACATTAAAAGATGATTCCAAAGATATACGCTCACATACACATATTAAAAACTATACAATTAGAATGCAAAAAAATGGCGACTGTGTGAGCTAGTTTACACACAACTAAGGTGTAAATCAACTGCAACCATGGCGCGAGGATGTGGCCGGCCGATAAAGAAGGTGGCCAAGTCGGAGAGTGATCGGAGTAGTAAGATCCGGGGAAGTACCGGTACTATCAGTCGCAAACAAAGTTTGGCGAAGTAAATTGAAACGGAGATTGCAGAGGAGGAGAATTACCAGGATCGAAATGAGGTAAATGATGATGCCCTATCTAGTGATGAAAGTATAACTGGCTATGGTGAGTCTGAGAATGTGATTGAGAAACCTAAAACTGTGATTGATGAAACTGTTGATAAACTGTGGGTGGATGTTATGAAGGGGAATAGGGTTCAGGTGAATGGAATGAAAATTGAGTATGTTGCTCCTGCTGTGGTTAATGGTGAAATTGAAATCGAAATTGAAGCAGAAGATGTAGAATCAGAGTTTAAATTCTGGGAAAATGCATTGATCATGTATGTATTAGGAGGAGATTAAACAATGAATGCAGTGAAGAGATATGTGATGAAGTTCTGGTCATTTGCTGCGCTGCCTGATCTGTACTATAGTGAGGAGGGGTATTTTATCCTAAGATTCAAATAAAAAATAGATAGAGATACAGTTATGAAGAATGGACCTTATACCATATATGGCATGGCTATGTTCTTGCATAATTGGAAACCTAATTTCTCCATGAAACAGAATATGATCAAATCACTGCCAATATGGGTGAAATTACCAAACCTGCCACTACATTTATGGGGTCCAAAGAGCCTTGGGAAAATTGGAAGTGCTATTGGAAAACCCTTTTTCTCTGATGAATGCACTGCTAACAA
Organism: Rubia peregrina; assembly: GCA_032355705.1. Classification (NCBI taxonomy): domain Eukaryota; kingdom Viridiplantae; phylum Streptophyta; class Magnoliopsida; order Gentianales; family Rubiaceae; genus Rubia; species Rubia peregrina. The sequence goes on from JAULKK010071280.1 coordinate 2,658, forward strand.
GCTTAGAGTGTCATATGCCAGAATTCTGGTAGAGATAGATATCACCCAAAAAGTACCTGACTCAGTATCAATCAAGGATGTAAAAGGGAATAAGATAAAGCAGAAGGTAGAGCCGGAATGGAAACCTTTGTATTGTGACAAATGCTTGATTGCAGGCCATTGCTGCAAACAGAATGATAAGAAAGTTGTCCAACAGTGGAAACCAAAGGTAGAAAATGCACAGAATCTGAAGAAAAATGAGGAGGAAGAAGAAAGCAAAATTGATGAAGGGACATCTGAAAACACAGAGAGCAACATTGTGATAGTTGATGAGCAAAATCTGTGGAGTATTGTGAAATCAGGGAAGAAAAAGGAACAGAGGATAGACAAGGGGAAGGAAGTTGTATTGGGTGAGAAACGGGGAAGTGTGGAGAAACCAAGGGATCTGAGGATTTAGGGTGATCCTCCAGATACCCTGAGACATATCCCATGATAATATCATGGAATATAAGGGGGCTAAATAAAGCAGCAAAGTACAGAGAGATAAGCTCCTGTCTCAACGGAATGAAGATTGGATTGGCTGTATTGATTGAAACAAGGGTAAAAAAAGAAAGTGCAGAAAAAGTAAGGAGCAAGCTGGGAAATCAATGGAGTTATGTGGACAATTATTCTGATCATCCAGGGGGCAGAATATGGATTATGTGGAATCAGACCAAATATGAAGTAGTAGAAAAAACTGTAGTGATCAAATGGTACGCTGTGAGGTCAGGGATGTCAAAGGAAAAAGAATTACGTGGTTTACTGCAATTTATGCCAATAACCATCTGAATCAGAGAAGGAAATTATGGCAGGAGATAGAAAAATTGCAAAGTTCCATACAAGGTTCATGGCTGTTAATGGGAGACTTCAATAATGTCTTATCATTAAAGGACAAAATTGGAGGTAACCAGGTGCAGATTCATGAATTTTGGGACTCAGACCAAACTATGCAGAAAGCTGGATTATTTGAGTGTGAATATGAAGGTGAATTCTTTACATGGTCGAATAGACAGGTGGATGGAGTGATCTACTCAAAAATTGATAGGGCTATGACAAATACAGAATGGTTTCAGGAGTTTGAAGGAGTGAAAGTTGAAGTACTGGAAGCTGGAGCATCAGATTATGCATTACTCAAACTAACAGTACAGGAGGAGGAAAAAGTGAAGAAACAAAGACAGTTCAAATTTTTGAATTGCCTTTTGGAAGATAAGGAAGTGATGGAGGATATCAAAAAGAGCTGGGAAAAACCGCAGGAGGGTAGACCAATGTACAGAACATGGAGGAAGCTACTCAGGTTACAAGGGGATCTAAAAAGGCATGCCAGAAAGCTGTCTGGGATTAAAAGAAAACTAGAGGATGGCAGAATCAAGTTGACTGAAGCTCAAAAGGAGCTAGGAAAAGACAGAATGAACAAAGCCAAGATTCAAGTAGTAGTTGACTGCATTGAGAAAGTACAAAAGTGGAGTGAGCTGGATGAGAAGATAGCTAGACAGAAATAAAAAAATTGACTGGCTTAGACTGGGGGATGGAAATAATGCATATTTCCATGCCTCAATAAGAGCTAAAAACAAAGCGAAAGGGCTTCTGAAAATGGAAAAAAGTGATGGTACAGTGGTAGAAGAGCAAACAGGGATTGAAAAAGAAGTTACCAGTTTTTATGAAGAGTTGATTGGTCGGGCAACGGAAAAGCTGAAGTCTGTTGATGTAGCAGTAATGAGAAGGGGAAGGAAACTGAGTTATGAAGGTCAGGAATCTTTAATCAGAGAAGTGGAAGAAAAAGAAATTTGGAAAGCATTGAAAAGCATTGGAGATATGAAAGCCCCCGACCATGATGGATTCAGTGCAAAAATTTTCAAAACTAACTGGTAGATTGTGAAGGGTGATGTAATTGAAACTGTGAAGGAATTTTTCAGTAAGGGGAATTTGTATAAAGCAGTGAATACTACAGTGGTGACCTTAATCCCCAAACATCCTGAGGCAAAAACCATGAAAGACCTGAGACCAATCTCATGCTGCACAATCTTATACAAGATTATCTCAAAAATCTTGACTATGATGAGACTGAGTAGTGTGATTGCTGAAGTGGTAAATGAAGATCAAGCAGCATTTGTACCTGGAAGGAATATACATGATCATATCCTAATGGCATATGAACTTGTGAGAGGATATAGCAGAAAAGGAGGAGGGGCTAGATGTATGGTGCAAATGGATATCTAGAAAGCATATGACACAGTGGAATGGTGTGCACTTGAAAAAATTCTAATGGAAACAGGTTTGCCAAGTAAATTCATTCAATGGGTTATGACTTGTGTTAAAATTGTATCCTATAGATATATTATTAATGGCTGTGCTACAAAGCTAGTGATTGCAAAGAGGGGACTAAGGCAAGGAGATCCTATATTCCCTTTACTATTTGTGCTGGTGATGGAATATATGAGCAGATGCTTAAGAACACTGGAGGACAAGGTTGAATTCAAGTTCCATGCTAAATGTGAGAAGCTAAAGCTAATCAATTTGAGTTTTGCAGATGATGTGCTCCTAGTATCAAAGGGAGATGCAGAATCAGTAAAAGCTATGATGACAGCTTATGGGATTTTTGCTGAATCCACAGGACTTAAAGTAAATAAGGAAAAACGCAAGATTTACTTTAGTAATGTGGAAGAAGAACAAAATATGGAGATTTTGAGAGTGACTGTTTTTGAAGAAGGAAAATTGCCTTTCAGATATCTGGGGGTGCCCCTGGCTAGTAGGAAACTGAATGTGATGATGTGCCAGCCATTAATAGAGAAGATGACAGAAAAGTTAAGACATTGGAGCTCAAGACTGCTTAGTTATGCAGGGAGAGTCCAGCTAATTAGAAGTGTACACTTTTCCATTTCTAATTACTGGATGCAGTGCTTCCCAATGCCAAAATCTGTACTAAAGCACATTGAAGATTTATGCAGATCTTATCTATGGAGTGGAGGGGAAAGCATCACAAGGAAAGCACCTGTGGCATGGGAGAAGATCTGTTCAGAGAAAAAAACTGGAGGGATGAATGTGATATCATTGGTGGAATGGAATGAAGCAAATATGCTGAAAAACCTGTGGAATATATGCAGAAAAGCATATGGGATGTGGATAAAATGGATACATGCTTATTAAACAAGGAATGGAGAAATATTCAACTCAGAATTCCCAGCAGATAGTTCCTGGAATTTGAAAAGGATAGCAAGAAGCAGGCTGATTGCAATGGATACTGAGGAATGGGAAAGACAGAAAACGTTGAACAAATTCCAGGTTAGATCCATGTACAGAGAGCTAAAAGGATATCGGGGGAATGTTGAATGGAGAAAACTGGTATGTGGGAACTTGGCAAGACCAAGAGCTGTGTTTATACTATGGCTGGCTTGTCATAAAAAGTTAGCAACAAAGGACAGATTATGCAGATTTGGAGTTCAAACTGACATGAAATGTGTCTTTTGTGGAATGGATGAAACTCTGAAGCATTTATTCTTTGAATGTGGAAAAACGAGAGAGGTTTGGTCTGCTGTTCTTCTATGGATGCAGAGAAGGAGAAGTCCAGAAAACTGGATAGATAAACTCCAGTGGCTGGTGCAGAATACAAGATGAAAGGGTTGGAGATCAGAATTGCTGAAGATGGCAGCTGCAGAGACAATATATGGCATCTGGAAGATTAGAAATGAATTGTGTTTTGGGAAAAAAGCAAACCATAGCAATATCAATAGGGAGATCATTGAATGTATAGTTTATAGAGCTTGGTTAAGACCTAAGCTCAAAGAAACATTTGCTAGATTAATGTTGGAGGAGGAGTAGAGATAGTCTGTAAAGAAGTGATCAGTTTTGGAGAAGAAATGAAAGTTACACTTTTTCCAAAAAAAAACTATACAATCGAAAATCACCCAGAAGACGAAATGAGAAAATCCAGCTTTAGAATGTCATGGGTGTCATCTTTGTACCAACTTCCCGATGTCCACTTCTAGTGAGGCTTCTTCTTTATTGTTGTGCACGATAGGTGTGCATTCAAAAGACGAGTGAAACACGGGCGAGGTGCGTGCAAGTTGGTTTAGTTACGTCTTAAAAATATACATTTCATAAGAAGAACTTCGTATCAATGAAAATAAAAGGAATTTACATAAGCCTCCATAATCTCTCGGTATGAGCGAGAGGGTTAATAATTTAATAAAAAAGTAATAAAAAATCACTAAGAGTAATAAAGAACATTTGGTTTCAACCTAGGAGTAACAAATTGGGAAAACAGAATTTCTTCATTAATATTCATTTCAATCGTCAATGTAAATAATAACTTTGGTGTATGAGGGCTCAAAATAAATAGTGGTAGTATAAAAGTGTTACTAATTCAGGCGAATCACGGGTAAAGTTAGTGTGAATGCAAATTTATTTCAACTTCATTATAAGAAGTCATCTTATGTATCTATTGATCTCTTGCTTCTTTACATTTTGGATATTCTTCTAATTGTTTTCCATTATAGATACTAGCTAACTTTGTAATGTTTTCACCCTAATGCACTTTCATTAGCATGGCCTATTAAATTTTTAACTTCCTACCAATACTTTTTCAGTATAAAAACTAGTATTGTTGAGCTAGCCTCATTTTCAGATGACACAAGCAAAGCCAGAATCTACTAACTCTTAAGACATTCAAATATCGAACAAAATATGCACACACAGAGCACCAAAATTGCACAGTAGCAATAAAAAAATACACAACATAATCTCACAGAACAAGTGTGCGTTCTTGGAAGGATCCTAAACAGTTACATGAAGCAGGTTATGAGATCCAAATATTCATGTTGACATGAAATTAAGTAACATAAGAATATGAAGAAAAACAAGGCAGTAATAAATAAATATACATGCATCCATTATTCTGTTGATACTTGCTGCTTCATTTTCCTTGATTCTTCTTATTAGTTTATGCATTCTCACAATTTCTCCTTTGGTACTACTCTCAATTTATTTTGGCCAAACATCGTATTCAGAAGCAAAACCACCATGAGCACCAAATGACAAAAAAAATCAAAACCCATTACATTAAAAGCTGATTTCACAGCAACACACAAAAACCCAGAACACGCAGTAATCCATCAAACAAGGACACACAAAACCTTCTCACAAAACAAGTAACATCCTTAACTCCAAATGAAAAAATTAATAAAAACCCATTACATTAAAAATTGATTCCAAAGAAATATGCTCACATACACATATTAAAAACTATAAGACAAAATGAGAAAATCCAGCTTTGGAATATCATGGGTGTCATCTTTGTACCAACTTGCCGATGTCCACATCAGGTGAGGCTTTTTCATTATTGTTGTGGGCGATAGGTGTTCACTCGGAAGAGGAATGAAGCACGGGTGAGATGCGTGCAGGTTGGTTTAGTTATATCTTAATAATATACATTTCATAAGAAGAACTTTGTATCAATGAAAATAAAAGGAATTTACATAAGCCTCCATAATCTCTCGGTATGAGCAAGAGGGTTAATAATTAAATAAAAAGTAATAAAAAATCACTAAGAGTAATAAAGAACATTTTGTTTCAACCTAAAAAAATGGGAAAACAAAATTTCTTCATTAATATTCAGTTCAATCGTGAATGTAAATAATAACTTTGGTGTATGAGAGCTCAAAATAAATAGTGGTAGTATAAAAGTGTTACTAATTCAGGCAAATTACACGCAAAGTTAGTGCGAATGAAAATTTATTTCAACTTCATTATAACAAGTCATCTTCTGTAATTATTTATCTCTTGCTTTTTTGAATTTTGGATATTCTTCTAAACGTCTTCCATTATACATACTATCTAACTTTTTAATGTTGTCACCCTAATGTACTTTCATTAACATGGCCTATTAAATTTTCAACTTCCTACCAACTTTTTTTCACATGTATAAAAACTAGTATTGTTGAGCTAGCCTCATTTTCAGATGACACAAGCAAAGCCAGAATCTACTTACTCTTAAGACATTCAAATATCGAACAAAACATGCACACACACAACACCAAAATCGCACAGTAACAATTCGAAAAAAATAGAACACCATTTCACAGAACAAGTGTGTGCTTGAAAGGATCCTCAACGGTTACATGAAGCAGATTATGTGATCCAAATATTCATATTGATATGAAATTAAGTAACACAAGAATATGAAGAAAAACAAGGAAGTAATAAATAAATATACCTGCATCCATTATTCTGTTGCCATAGATAATGCTTTGATTGCAAATGTTGTTAGTACTAATTTGAAGGAAAACAAAAATGGTGAACATTCTTGTGGGAAAGCAACTTCCAGCACCCTCTTGGTGTCCAAGGTAAACCCTAAACAGGTAGGTTTCCCTCCTTCTCCTGAGACGAGTTCGGTGGAAGAGTGCAAACCACCACCGAAAATGCTTAAATGTTCATCTCTTGGGGAAGGAGAGAAACCTACAAGTGCTCTTTCAATTGAGATTTCCATGGACCAAATGGGAAGGCTACTGCACATGTTAAGAGAGCATGAGGAGGCATTGATCTATGTGCTGAAAGTCTTGATGGGGGATGATGTGGATCCCCCGTGTTTTGTGCCAGATAGAGGAAAGAAAGCCAATTCATCCTGTCCATGTGAGTAAACTCCAAGAAGGGAGGTAAGTTGTGCCGACGATGTTAAATAAACTTGGTATTGATTATCCGGAGAGTCATTCATGATTTTCCATTGATTTTAGTTCAATCTCAATTTCTGTCATTATTTTCTTCATGATTTTGCTTTGTTCTTTTTACGGTGGTGTTTTGATATAATTTTGCAAGAAATGAGAAGTGAAGAAAGACTTGGAAGTTGGTAAGTTTTGAATATGTTTTAAGGGTGAAACCCCCTATCTATCGCGAGCACGAAGGATCTGTCGCGAGTCGCGATAGATCCATCGCAAGTCGTGACAGACACGTCACTAGTCGCAACGAACATGGCATTTTTGCAACTTCCAGGTCCAAACATTCGCGAGTCGCGACTGACCATCGCAAGTTGCGATAAGCCGCTCAAGAGTCGCGACAAGCCCCTCACGAGTCATGACAAGCCCTCGCGATCGCGGCCAAAATCAGGGATTTTACAACTTCAGGGAACAAACATTCGTAATTGCGACAGAGGTGTCGCGAGTCGCGACAGAATCCATCACGAGCATGATGTAGGGAAACTGTCAATAATCTTTCCAGCCCAGCATCGCGACTCGTGATACCCCTGTCGTTCTTGCAACACTGGGCATATAAAAGGGGATTTTACACTGCGCCACCGCACCCTTTTATCAATCCACCGTGCTGCCGCCCCTTTTCAACTGAATCGCGGCTGGAAAACATTCCCTAAACCGGTAGGCAAGTTTCCTTTCAATCCCCAATCTTCCCTTCCAACCCCAAATCATCCCAGATCAACCAAATAATCCAAACCCTAGATTTTGGGAAATTTTGAGAATTAGGGTAAATTTTGTTGTGGGTTCGATCAATTTGACATCCTAGTCTTCAATTCGGTAACATTCTTCAACTTTATGCTCTTGAATTGCTTTATCATTTGAATTCATGATTTCTGATAAGTTGGAAAATTTTGAAGAATGTTAGTTTTGATGATTAATGTGAATATGATTTTTGTGAATTTATGTTTGTAAATATGTTCATTGGACTTATATGAATCATGTGGTATGTCCGATTTTTTATTTTTGGCTGTGATTTTGGTTATGATTTGGGCTATCATTCTGATTTTTGGCTGTGAATTGTGTTATCATTTGGGCCAGTCATTCTAATTTTGGCTATAAATTTTGATGATTGATGCTGTAATTTTACCGGCAATTTTGATTTAGACCTTAGGATATAATTAGACAATGACTGTGATTTTAGCCTGTTAATTTGATTTTGTTGTGATTTTGGCTGTCATTCTAGCTGTGCATTTGACTTAGGTTTTGCTGTAGTTTTGATTAGGTTAGTTATGCTTTGATTAGGTTAGGTTAGTTTAATTTGGCCAGATTTTTCCTTTGGTTTAGCTTGGCTTAGAATGCATAGCTTTATTATTTTGGTATAATATGATTAGTAGTAAAATTGGAATGCAACACATGCACATGGACTTCCATGCACACGAAAAAACTGACAAGACCATCGGCAATGAAGTTGTGTGTTCAAGTTGATCTGCAAAGCCAGCTGCCACAGTCCATAAGGTTAGGCTCAATTCTGGAAAGTGATAAGTATGCTATAGAATATGATAACCTGCCCTTGTATTGTTGTCACTGCAAGAAAATAGGGCATGAACTAGCTAATTGCAGAATTGCAAATCCTAAGCTGGCTAAAACCTTTAACACTAGAATTAAGAACCCTAAAAAAGAAGGAGCCAATGATGAGGGAATATAGAAGCCTGTACCTGAACCCCCTAGACACACCTCAAGTTATACAGTCTCACAGAAACAAAGTGAAGTTGAGAACCAGGTGCTGAACAGGGCAATTAGTATTAGGAATGAGGATAATTACAAAGAGATGATTGTTGATGACTAACAAACTGAACCCCCTAATGTTGTTGTTCGATCAATCTCACCAAATATTAGACCTTCACTAGAGGATCATCAGGGAAATGGCCAAGGTGACACAAATATATGGATGCAGACATATACTCCAGCTGGTATATTAGTGGACAAAGAAAAAACAAGGTGCAGGAGATGATGACACCAGTTCCTTCAACCAGATCATCAAATGCATTCAAATCAAAGGATAACATTGCATGTATCATTCTACTCTCAAACTCCAATGACCAAGATTCTAACAACCTACAAATCTCTTCGCACAGGTCTAGTCCACAAGATGGAAATAGATTTTCGGTGCTGTTAGAAGGGGACAAATCAGAGGATGAACTCCTTCTTATGGCCGAATCAAGTTCTAGAGAGACTCTGGCGAATGAGGTAAGTGTTCCTCAATTAACTGGGGTTGATAAATCACACAGTGCTAATATGGACAAATCTTAATCAACAGGATCTAGGAAAAGAACTTTATTTAATAGATTAAATAAAATGAATTTGAGATCCTCCTCAAAGAGCAAAAAACCAGTTTTCCATAATTAGCACAAATCTAAACATTAGGGGACTTGTATGGAACATTAGGGGGCTAGAGACATAATTAGATAGATTAAAGAGGCTGATCAGCATTCATAAAATCAGGTTTCTTTGCATTTTAGAGCCTAAGCACAGTCATGATCAAATTACTAGCTACATAATTCAATTACAGTTTGATAAATGCCATAACTCTGCTACCAATAATATTTGGCTGTTTTGGATGGATAGCATCAAATTAGACATTACAATTGTTAAAGAACAGTACACCTCAGCAAACCTAATTTCAAGTCTTTCGAATGAGGAAATGAATCTGGTTTTCATACATGCCTCCACAAGCTTAAAAGAAAGGAAAAAACTATGGTCAGATCAGGATCTATTTAGTGGTAAAAATAAGGTTCTATTTGGGGACTTTAATTCTATGAATTTGGTTGATGAATATAAGGGCCCTAAAAACAAAATAGGGAGAGTATAGATGATGTCTCGAACTTCATCAATGGTAAACAACTTCATCATATACATACAGTTGGAAATACTTTCACCTAGATTGCATGATTGTCACACTTTATTTTCATGTTAGTGCACTATTGCTACTCCCCGGTTAAAAAATCTAGATCTGCTTGGGGTGTGGTATTTTAGAACTGGGCGTGTGCACGAAAGTTACTGTTGTTAATCGTCACGATCGACCATGCATCTAGTTAGCCGACCAAAGAGGTTTGAAGGGTTGCAGATAGAGATAGAGTAGGTAGCAAACTAGGATTATTGTTTTGATCCTAGAAGCCCTTGATAAGATGGATACTTACTTTTCCATTGTAGGCCTAGGGGTAGTTCGTTCGTGGTGCTTCGTCTGGGACCTAATGGCACGGGGGAGAATCAGTCTTGTGCAATTTGCCATAGTCATTATTGCACTCCCTTAGTTGTAGAGGCGATGCTAATGGAAGATTATATACGTGCACCTTTATTTGATAGATAGGGGGAATTTTTCACCATTGTCCGCACCACGTGACACAAACACTAGAATAGGGTTAAGTTATTGTATTTTATGAAATCGATGATCAAAATAAAATCAACCATGCTATGAAACATTCCCCAAGTGCTTGTTTATATTGTTTATTTCATTGATTGCCTACTAGTAGTTGATAGTTACCCCCTCCCCCAATGATTATTTTCACAACACTGTTTATTCCTAACACGTTGTCAAATTGGTGACCCAACCTCGGTTGTGTTAAGTAGATTACTAGATTCCTGACATCTTTGTGGATGACCATGGTACTTTCCACTTTCTTCCATTCTTTGTAGAATAGTAGTTGGAATGAGAGCAACATATAACCCTCTTATCTTTGATCATGTCCCCCTCTCGACTTAGCAGATCTCCCGTGGATCATTAATTTAGCGACAACGGAAAGGGATGGATCATAAACATGTCACATATAACACTACGCTGCATCATATAATACACATAACATGGATATTACAAGAAAAATAGCTACAAGTAAAACATGAATATTCATAAACATAAAAGATAGGAATATGTAGAATCTTACAAAATTATCACCTAGCCATGAATACAAATAAAATCCCCAAGTATTTACACTACCTCATGGACATTGAACCTAATACAATTATTGGATTCATTTCCATAGTTATAAACTAGAAAATAGTAAATGAGAAAAGAAAAGTTAGTCTGTTTCTCTCTCAACCTACTCTTAGCTCTAGGAAGTAGAAATGAAATTACAACTTCTTAAACCCTAGTAGACTAGTGCCTCTTTATATATTTGGTTGAAATGGGCATTAGAGAAGTTGAAAAACTAAGGGAAACCTTAACAGCCATGTATGACAATCCGTTCAATAGCTTACGACCTGCACCGTATGACTTATAAAAAATTACACAATCCACGGACTAGCAGCTTTCCTCAGCCAAAATTATCGCCCGACCCATATAAAGTGACACAGTCTTCATGCTGGGGGATTTTTCTTGGCAGTCTGGGCAGCGTAGCTCGTGTAGAATCTCACGGGCCGCCATCTGGAGTTATCATCCTCGGCTTCTTATGGTGCGACAACGTAATAGGGTGCATGCCTTGGACTGGAGATCCAGGTTTTACCATATGGAGGTGCGAGTCATTGGCATGACCCTATAAATGTACACAAGTCGTATCAGTCATCTATTTCTTTTGGACTTTGACTCTCTTTCTTTAGCGGATCACATTTACTACCACAATTAAGCTCATGGTCTTCAGTCTACGATAATTCTTGCGAATGGCTTTCAAATATCTTCTACCATTTTTGCGAATGACCATCACTAAGCTACTCCAAAGTTTTTATGGGTAATCCACAAATAGATAACTAAATGGAATCTAGATGCTCGTAATGACATAGTATCCATCATATATAAATTTGTCACAAAACAAGAGACATAGATAAGAAAACCCACAATGGCCATCTAAATCCCATGTAATTTAAACCCACTTGTACCTAACAATCTACCATACAAAAGCTACTAAAAGATATTCTAAATGCATTAGGAAACACATGCTTCTAGCGTCTCATCACCAAAAAAATACAACATCTCACTTGAGGCGGAAAAAGAACCAGCGACCATAATACTCTGTACTGGACCACGAACAAGAAAAGTGGAGCACCTCACATAGCATAATCACACAGTGAAGAAGCCTATAAATGAAGATGTAGAATGCCAAAACAAGGTAAGTGATTTCAAAACTAGAATACAATAAAATAAAAAAAACCATAACTTGGGCATCAGAGCTTGCTCTTGGGGAACACCCCCGTGATATCTTTTTCAGGTTCTAGGAAAGGCAAGGTTTGCAGTATTGATCATAAGAGCTAGGTCGATTCGGAAGGGCTTCTGCATAAGTTATGTTTTTGGTTATACCAACAATTGGCCGACGTCTATCCTAGTCCAAATTTTTCCTCCATGTCCAATCGATTGCTACTGCAACCTCTGGCATGCACTATTTGTTTAAGCAATGGCTTGGTCGGTGTCTAGCCGATGTTGCATATACTGAATCTCTTTATTTCAATCCTATTGTTAATAATTGTTTATATTCTAATGAAATTAAAATTTATTCAAGAGAAGGGTCTAAGTGTAAATAATAGTGCCATTGCTGAAACAAATAAGTTACACCATGAGTTGGGGAGGATATTCACTAGCAATGACAATTGTCATGAAGGAAATTTTTTAGACTCTAGTACAGTATAAGTTGATCTTGGAATGTCCTAGTAGGAAGAAAGAAATACAACCGAATATCCCAAACGGGGGGAGGGGGGGCGGGGGGAGGAGGAGGTTCCTTGATTTGAGAAGTGTCTTAATGGATACAAAGAATACTGGAAAAGCATGAAAAGTTTCATACCAAACAGTATGAGAAGGTGGCAACAAAGAAAACTATAAGCTTTACAACTAAATGTAATTTTTAGCAAAACTTCATTCATTAATGAAATTCAATTTTTTTTTATTAACAACTGGTAAGTTGTAAGAAGAATTTAAACAAAATTAAGAAATAGGAAACTTCGTCGAAGAGGGAAAAATGATATCTTAGGAATTACAAATGGAAAGGAAGAGAAACTGAGCCGATTGCATGGGATCGGTACAGTCGCTACTCAAAGAGATGTGTTAAAAAAACATAGCGCCAGAGGTTGACAAGACGAAAACAAATCAACAAAATGATATCTCTGCTTTCAACTTCAAATTTAGTCAAGTACTAGAATATTTCTCACACGATTTAGCTGGTAAGACAATGACAATCGAGTTGGAGAAAAGCCTTGCATGTGATAAACCAACAAACCTAACACACCCTTCCAAATGTGATAGTGGACAATTTTTAATTGATTTAAATTTGATATCAACCGTTGCATTCGACTGCTGAAGAAATTTAGTTAAAGTCAATGTATGCGGCATGCAAGTAAGAACCTATATCACCAATTAATTGCAATTGAATAATACATGTAAGGTAAACTAGCTTTAATGCAATGTGTTGTCTTGTATAGGATAATTCATTGTGAAAAATTCTTACCGAACGTGTTGAAGGTAAGGTGGCGGAAGGTATACACCTCTTTATGCTTACATCGTCATAAGCCAGTTGCAAATGAGAACATGGTGGGTGTTATTGGAAAGAGTCTTGTAGATTGTATTTTTCTTCCACTACCAGATTCAGGGAAAATAGGGTGGGTGAGGAGGTAGGGTTGTTTCTGGAATGACACCTTTGTTTTCTCGATGTCTTGGAGAAGACATCTACTTCTATGGTAAATAAACATTAACCGTATCCTGTTTGTATGGAGTTATAAATATATGTTAGATAAATTATGTGTGTACATAAGATGTACATTATGATGAAAATAAGTGACCTGGCACAATCGAACAATACATGTGGTGACTCAAAAACTAACAAGTATTTTGTCTCTAGGTTTAAGCACCACCATTCAATCTTGCGAAGGATGAATACATCTTATGCACAAACTGAACCCCTTAATGTTGCTGTTCGATCAAGCTCACCAAATATTAGACCTTCACTAGGGGATCATCAGGGAAATGGCCAAGCTGACACAAATAGACGGATGCAGACAGACCCTCCAGCTGGTATATTAGTGGACATAGAAAAAGACAAGGTGCAGGAGATGGTGACACCAGTTCCTTCAAACAGATCATCAAATGCATTCAAATCAAAGGATGACATTGCTAGTATCATTCTACTCGCAAAATCTAATGACCAAGATTCTAACAACCTGCAAATCTCTTTGCACAGGTCTAGTCCATAAGATGGAAATAGATTTTTGGTGCTGTTAGAAGGGGGAAAATCAGAGAATGAACTCCTTCTTAGGGCCGAATCAAGTTCTAGAGAGCTTTTGGCGGATGAGGTAAGTGTTCCTCAATTAACTGGGGTTGATAAGTCACATAGTGCTAATTTGGAAAAATCTAAATAAACAAGATGTAGGAAAAGAATTTTATTTAATAGATTAAATAAAATGAATTTGAGATCCTCCTCAAAGAGGAAAAAAAACCAATTTTCCATGATTAGCACAAATCTAAACGTAAGGAGACATGTATGGAACATTAGCGGGCTAGAGACATCTTTAGATAGATTAAAGAGGCTGATCAGCATTCATAAAATTTGGTTTCTATGCATTTTAGAGCCTAAGCACAGTCATGATCAAATTACTAGCTAAATAATTCAATTACAGTTTGATAAATGCCATAACTCTGCTACTAATAATATTTTGTTATTTTGGATAGATAACATCAAATTAGACATTACAATTGTTAAAGAACGGTACACCTCGACAAACCTAATCTCAAGTCTTTCTAATGAGAAAATGAATCTGGTTTTCATACATTCCTCCACAAGCTTAAAATAAAAGAAAAACTATGGTCAGATCAGGATCTATTTAGTGGTCAAAATAAGGTTCTGTTAGGGGACTTTAATGCTATGAATTCGGTTAATGAATATAAGGGCCCTAAAAACCAAATAGGGAGAGTATAGATGATTTGTCAAACTTCATTAATGGTAGACAGCTTCATCGTATACATACAGTTGGAAATACTTTCACCCGGACTAATGGAAGGAAGCCACCAACATTTGAAAGACTATATAGGGCTTTAGCAAACTAGAATTGGATTGAACATTTCCCAATAGCTCTATTGAAACCCTAAATAAAAACACATCAGATCATTGCCCTTTATTGTTCACCATAGGTACTAACATTCCATCTTCTCCAAAACCTTATAGATTTCTAGATGTCTGGCTTCAAAGACCTGAGATAAAACAAATCATAGACCACAGTTGGAACTCTCTAACTCAGGAAAGGGGAATGAGAAGACTTTTTTCACAAGTTAAAAAGATTAAAACCAGAACTTAAAAAATGGAATAAGGAATGTTTTGGTGACATTAATGAAAATGTAAAAAAGGAAGAAGAGGGACTTAGGGCTCAGAAAATAGCATATGAGTGTTCTAAATCTATGGAATATTTCATAGAATTGAAACATAAAAATGCTATTCTGCTTGAAACATTAACAGAAGAAAAGCTGTTTTGGCAAGAGGGTGATGCTAACACTAAATACTTTCATGCTTCGGTTAGGCAAAGGAGATCAAAACAAAACATAACCAAGATAAAATCAGAGGAAGGAAATTGGATAGACAACCCTCAATAAATTGAAAATGAAGCAATTAGATATTTTAGTCACCTCTTAAGTGAAGAATCTGATCAGGATGCGGGGATTTTTAGGTCTCATTTCTTAAACCAGATACCTAGTTTAATAATTGCAGAAGACAACAAAACATTGCTCAAAAAAACAAATCTAGCAGAATTAAAAGGGGTTGTTTTTAATCTAAATCCTAATGGTTCTCCTTGACCTGATGGATTCACTGCTGCATTTTTTAAGCATAATTGGGAGATAGTAGGGATGGACATCTGCCTTGCTACCATTGATTTTATGAGAGGCAAAGGAATACCCCCAGGTATAGCTAGTTCTTGGATTGTTTTG
>JAULKK010071387.1:0-18239 GCA_032355705.1 Rubia peregrina
TCGTTAAATATTGAATACAATAAAATTTGATTATTTTTATAATATTTCATTCAAATTATTTAAAAAGTAATTATTTACATGTTGAGAGTCATTTTAAAAGGCTATCATAATTATATGTATATCATTGCAATAAATAAAAGTAAATATCAAATGACTTTATTAGTCTCACTAATTATAAAATGTCCTTATTTAATAATTAGTCGGTTTAAAAAGGACTTTGTCATAAATTATTAAATAAATAATATGTATACATATTTCTATCAGAAGAACTCTATCAATATATTAAAAAATCTAAACATTTTTCTATTTCAGATTATGTGTTTCTTTAAATTTCCTTCAGCGATACATGTATACATATATATATATATGAGATATTTGTGGTTTTATTTATATCTTATATATTTTAACAAGTTATGATTGATTATATATAATAAAGAATTAAAATCGGCAACATATTATAATATTAGTATAAACTATGATTGATTATTTAGTAAAGAATTAAATCGCTAACATATTAATAATACTATTATTTTATTTTTAGACAACTTGGATTTGTGTTAGTCAAAATAACTTCAATATCTTCGGTTGACAGCACCATCCAGAAAGTAAACAATTTCTATTATACTAGCGAAGTACCATCGCGTGTTGTGCGATATTATTAATTAAAATATTATAATTAAGTTTTATGAACATTTTATGTCTTGCATTTAAATTAAAAATAAAATTTATTTAAAATTTTAAAGTTTAGTCATCTAAAGAAAACTATATGAGTTGAGAAGTAAAATAATGAATTTAGTTAGAAATCGTTAAATATTGAATAAAATAAAAATATGATTATTTTTATAATATTTCATTCAAATATTTTTAAAATTATTTATTTATATCTTGAGATTAAATTTAAAATATTATCATAATTATGTGTATCGCATTGCAATAAATAAAAATAGATATCAAATGACCTTATTAGTCTCACTAATTATAAAATATCCTCATTTAACAGTTAGCCGATCTAAAACAAAACTTTGTCGTATATAATAAATAAATAATATGTATAAATACTTCTATCAAATTTACTCTCTCATTGTATAAAAAATGAATATTTAATTATTTCAAATTATGTGTTTCTTTAGATTTTCTTTAGTGATATATATAGTATGAGATATTTATGGTTTTAAATATATCTTTAGAAATTCTATATTTTAACAAGTTATGATTTATTATATATAGTAAATAATTAAAATCAGCATGCTATTTTTAGACAACTTGGGTTTAGATTAATCAAAATGACTTCAATATCCCCGATTGACTGCACCAAGCAAACAATTTCTATTATATGGTGCTTGGGATGATGTTTGGGAAGTATCAATCTAGTGTAGTTTAGTAATTAATTATACGAAGTTTAATTTAATTAAATTGTATTGATTTCATACTTCTTATAATAAATCAAAACTTACTTATATAGTATCAAGTCAAAATTTTATTGAAATGAATTAAACTGAAATGCAAATAAGATGGAAAACATAAATTTAGGCCCTTTTCAAGAACTTAACTGCACTTCAATTCAATTCAATTCGATTCAGTTCAGCAAAAATTTAATTTGGTGAAATTTAACTTTATTTAGTCATATTGTTACTCCCTCCGTCCAACTGTTTTTGCACTATTTCCTTTTATGGACGCTCCATCTAAATTTGCACATTTGCCATTTTGAGAAACTATTAGCAATACAAAAGAATTATTTATCCTTGAGGTTCTAAACATTTACCCCGTGAAAACAAAACCCTTTTTGGCATCTCACTCCATCTCTCCTCCCGTCGTCACCTTTTCCTTCCGCCCTCGTCACTTTCTTTCCATCTTCGTCACATCTAGACCATTCTCTCCTCTTCGTCGCACCTCCTCCTTCCACCGTCGTCACCTCCAGACCCGTCTCTCTTCTCTGTCGCATATCCTCCTTCCGCTGTCGTCACCTCAAACCCTTCTCTCCTCCCCATCACATCTCCTCCATCATCATCTTCTCTTCACCGCATCTCACCCATCACCATCTCATCTCATCACATCACAATATTACTTCTTTGTTGATTTCGATTTGATTTCGCGGGTTGAATTCGATTAGGTTATGTCGAAATTGATGAGTTTCGATTTAATATTGAGGATTTTGATTTTGGAATCGATTAAGGGTTCGGTTTAGGCTTTTATTTTGAATTCGATTGTGGATTTTGATTTCGGTGGGTGCAGGTGACGGTGGTGTCGTGGTGGTGTGGTGAAGGGTGTGGTTGTGTTGGTGTGGTGAAGGTGGTGGTGGTGGTGGTGGTTTGGTGTGGTGTGATGAAGGTGGTGGCGGTGGTGAAGATGGTGCGGTGGTGATGTGGTGTGGTGTGGTGTGGTGACTGTGGTGGTGTGGTGAAGTTGGTGGCGGCAATGGTGGTATGGTGTATGTGGTGGTGGGCTGAAAAGGTGGGAGGAAGATGAACGGTATAAATGTCATTTCACAGTCAAATTTTTTACTTGCACTTTCTCTCCCTGCAAAAACATCTGGGACAGAGGAAGTACTATTTTTCAACACATTTATTTTAGTTATGTTCAGTTCAATTAAGTTTAGATAAAGTCTAGAAAACAAGTCCTAACCTCAGTGTAAAACCAGACTATATGTCATGAATGTCGCTATTAAAACGGAAGGTTTATCACGATTTTTAGTAATTATTTGTTGAATGTACACTTAGTTTAGTAAGATGCTACCGACTTATCATGATTCCTATAATGAATATGGAGAGAGTGCATTTATTTATTATACACTAATAAATAAGAGACTAACTTGATGTAGCAAGTGTAAGATTTTAGTAATAAAAGTTCCAACTTTTTAGAAGTTTCCGAAGTGGCCATTGTTAATTCCATTGTTATTTATGGAAGTTGATTACAATGTCCATTGGATCAAAGTATAGTGATATTGACTATTACTACAAAAGACAAGAAAACTGAATACAATTTGGAAGATATAGAAAATATAGGAGAAACACTAAAAGACTAAATATGCTCCTACTAGATCATTTCATCCCAAAACAAGAGTCAAATTTTTAACATCATTTTAAACATTTAGCTGCATCCAAAAATTATATTGAATCTCAAATCCAGATAAGAGGATAACCTATTTTATACACCATATTCTCCAACTAAGAAAGAACAAAGAGAAAATCCTAAGAGAACCAGTACATATTCCATGCCAGAAATTGAAACGTTTGTACCTGAATTGGGCATTTCACATTGTTATCAACTGTAGATGTTACATCAAGGAACCCAGGCAATTCATCATTGTCTACTCTTTCGGTTCCACAAAGAATCGCGTTTCTATAACTAAAACAGACAAAGAGTCGTGTTTCTATATCTAACGTAGGCATCGAAACATGAAACTTTACACGGACCGCAAAGAGTGCCACACATGATCAAGTGCCCAGAAAGAAGTACAAATCTTTAATAAACTAGCTACCCCAAATGTTACAACAAGAAAGAGCAGCAGACCAGGCCTTAAATTTCTAGTACCATTTTCAGAGTCTATTTTTCTCATCAAGTGCCTTTTCCAAGTTTGAAATTGACCATATGTGATGCTCAAACCAACTCATCTATCTGTCAGAGTCAGATCAGAACTAAAGACTTAAGGCCTGCGACAAGAAGAATTAAATCCGTCTGTACAGAGGACTAGAAAACCAGATCAAACATGCATGACTTTGTTAATATCCACTTTACTTGCTACAAATGTCGTTTTCAGGCTGTACAAGATCCAAGACCAACATGCAAGTACAGAGAATGAAAGCAACCCGTACCCCCAGTGACAAAGGACTATATTGTAATTAATCATTACCTGTAGAAGTTCTCCTAATTCATGAAATCTTAAAGAACGCAGTGTCCACTGATGGTACTTTCACTTGATGCTTACACACAAATCCAAGTCAAAAGCCGTACTTAGAAACAAAGAGAAAATACCCAAAGCAGTAAGTCCAGAAGCAATCACAGACAAATGAATTAAGGTGTCAGGTAAATGAACTTTGCCAGGCTAAAGCAGGAAACATCTCAATGTATCAAGGAAGATTCAATTACATATCAAGATGATTTTAAAAAATAAAATATGATATTAAAGAGAAGATTTCTCACGCTGTGAAGTTTTTCATTTTCTATAATCATTTCAACATTCTTGGTCTCAGCAAACCTTCCAGTATAAATTGCATTTACGACAGCTTCCAGCACAATCATGAGGTGAGATCAGTATACAAGTGCTTAATTTCTTTAGCAGTGCAAATTTCTCCACATCGGTGGTATATGAGTAAATAATTGTTGACCAGTGAGGAATGAGTTTCTGGCATTTTCAGGCAGCGCCCTCCATCTTTCTCTAGGGCAGGAATTGGACTACACAATCTTACTCTAACCGTATAGGAATTGGAAGAGAAACCTGCAGATAAATGCTGATCAGTTCCGAATGCACCAATTTCTCCAGTTCTCAGACTACCCTATCCTTCCTTCCTTCCAACTATAGGACTACACAACCCCACTTTAACCGTTTAGGTATTGGAAAAGAAAGCTGCTCATAAAGGCTAATTACTTCCCAAATAACAAATGGATCCATTTTTCTGACTAAATTATTTTTCCTTTCTTCCTACACTAACCATATAGGATTTGAAAGAAAAATCAACAGACTGATTCCAATAAGTTGCAACACCTATACATCCATGTTTCTCATTACCATACTCCTTGTGTTCCTTTGTAACTACAGGCTAGTGCATTCTATAGCTCTCAGAGTTCCAGCTCCAACCAAGATGGAGCAGAACTTGCTGTATATGAAATAGAAAACATGATCATGAATCTTAAAAATCAGGTCTTGGTAACTTTTGACTCTCCAGAAGATTCCCCAATTTATTTGTAAAGATAATCTCATTTCAGATTCAGAGTTGCAGCTCAAGAGTTATAAGGCAAAATGACTGAAAGAGATACTTGCCTAATGAAGTAGCATATCGCCAAAAATGAAATTACAAAATAAGCTACGAGCTTGCACATTCTCCAATTTGATTTTTTTTCTCGAACACCTATAACAGTAGATCTAGTAAAAATCAGTCTGATAAAATTTTAGGACAGATGATACATATACTAGTTAAGTTCCAATATCTAAAAATAAGACCTAGTTATTTACCGATTTAAATCGAGCCATGGTCCCAGACATGATTCCTCGTGATGCATCCATGTCATTCCCCTATTTCATGAACAAAAGAAGAATAAAAACCAACTTGTATAATGTTTTCCTTGAAAAATTAGCTTAATCTCACTATGCCTTTCCATACCATCCTACTTAGCATGCGGTTATGACTTTCAGCCTCTTCATGTATATCACCAGTCAGCTATCAAACATTAAAACAGTTAAAATAAGGATATGCCCAAATCAATATGCAATGCATCCAGCCAGTATGTCCAAAACTTAAAATTACAATATCATATGAGAAAACGCCTATAACACCATTCCTCTCCTTCCCCTGTCTATCTTAACCCCCACACTTCTGCAATCTTATGTCCCAGATGAGCTCGCAACATGATAAAACACATAATTTGCATTCTGATTTATCATGAGAGCTTATAACAAACAGCAATCAAACAATCTTGAAGCATATCAAACCACCTTGAAGCATATCAAACCACGAACGCAGGTTGCTAGTGGGTCAAGGACAAGACCTAATGAGCAAAAGCACCTTCATTTACCAAAAAGTAACCCAAACATATCACGAGTGGATCAATCATAGGACTACTACTTCATCGAGAACTAATGCACAATGAGAGTTCTAATCAGAAAACTAGTAGAACTCATTGAATCAACTAGCATTGAACTACCCTACTCTTTTCAAAAAGCTGACTCGGTCATGTAAGGTGTCGATAGCCTTGTCACTGCCACGTTCGTCGATGTCATGAGCAGATGTCCCGAGCCCTCCGTCTTCAATGTCATCAAAGAGAGCCGCCCGGGACGATCTCTGATCCCTGCATGACAGAAGACTCATTCATCACCTACTGCAATCCAAAATAAACTATTGCACCGCAAATTCAGACAAATAACATCCAAGAAACATACAGACATAAAGCATTGGTATTCTAGAAACATTAACCCCTACATTATGCTTAAATCAACAAGATAACTCCTAAATCCTCTGAATTCACAAATTTCACCCAAAATTATTGCATTAAAAAACAGGCACTCCTGAATCCCAACTAATTCATCAACCAGTAATAACAAGATGCTCAATGTGAATAAAAAAAATGTGGATTTCAGCTACAGGAAATCAACAAATAGTGCATAAACCCTAAATTATACAACGAAACAGTTGGCGTACCTTCGGTAGTTCATTGGATTCCGGAATCGAGGCCACACTTATATATAACTCTAATTATAAGAAATAAGAGCTGAAAAGGCTAAAATTGAAGTCGGAATTATAATTTTGAAGACGATGAATTATGCATTGATCATTTACTTCTTTTATTTGTTTTGAGGACGTGCAGATCTGAGTGAGGGAAAATGAATAAATAAATGTTACCGGTACTAATTTCTCAATCCATTCTTTCAGGTTAACCCAATTTTTGGGCACACAAATTAGAATTTTAAAAAAAAGGAGGAAATAATGGTTTCTAACTGTCTACTCCCTCCATCCTAATTTAAACTTCTTATTTGCTTTTTCAGAGTCACACTTTACAAACTTTGACCATAAATATAAATTATATATAAATAATAAATTTATCATGTGACATATCGTTAGATTTATCTTAACATCTATTTTTTATATATTAATTTTTTATGCAACATTATTATATACAAGTAGAAATATTTACGGTCAAACATTCTCATTGAAGACCGTGAAAAAGTAATTCAGAACTTTAAAGTGGGACGGAGGGAGTATATCCACTTTTCTCTTTAAAAATAGTCAAAAATTTGTAATCATTTATGTTTATTGACTGGACAGGAGTTACATAAAATGAAGATAAGCTCTTTATTAAAACAAATGCATGACTGAGACTGAATATGGTTAAGGATAAGAGCACCAGGGTGTTCAAAATGAGAGTGCCATAAATCTGGGGTAAGTGTGACAAAAGACTAAGCATACCAGGGGAACGAGGTGGGCGACGGAGTGGAAGACTCTGGATATAACTCTCATGCACTATTGCTCCTCAAAATAGTCTCCCCATTCGGAAAATTCTTCATAGAGAAACCAAATGGGTCAAACTCAAATGTTACATTATTGTCTTTTGTGACCTGGCGAACAGAGATAAGGTTTTTGACAATGCGGGAAGTATGTAGAACAATGGTAAGGTGGAAGGTGCATCTTGGGGTGGTTATTTGAGACATACCAGAACCACAAACCAGAATACTATTTCTATTACCAACAAGAATAGAACGAATATTGCTCGTGTGTAAAGGAGGAACCGTATTACCAGCATCAGATGTGAGGTGAGACGATGCACCATTATCTATGTACCATTGTGGGTAGCCGCCGGGCTAGATGAACATGGACTGGAACGCATGTCCAAGATCAGTCACATGAGGGACCTTGAGGTTAATGAGAAAGGCTTGCCATTGGCCATAGTTGCGCCCCAGAGTTGGAGGACACACTGGTCAATGCCTCTCATCGGTTGTCCTCATGGCAGAAAGGGAAGCCAGAGCTTCCAGGAGGGTGTCACCCGAGGTAGTGAGGTTAGGTGTCGGTGGAGGACCCCACTACAACACCCACATTGGCAGCGAACCTCACTGAGGGAAGGACCCAGAGTGCTGACGACCGCGGCCTCCTTCGCGACAGCCGCGATAGCCTTCCACCGTCCGCTCTCCCCGTCCACTGTTGCCGCCAACACTTCATTTTGCGCGTGAAGCCACATACACCTTCTTATTCCTTCAAACGCTTTCATCACTTGCGTCTTCTTCTTCAGCGCAATTCTTTCGACACCACGCTCCTCTTTCAATCATCGATGTGATGCGCCGTGCCTTTGTTGTGCTTTGTCGAGCCGTCGCTATGCTCCGACGCCGCTTCTTCTCTGTCGCACATATCCACCAATAATTGTTGCCTTCTCCATCGTACAAACACCATCTGCCACCGGAAACATCGATCGATCGAGATTGTAGAATATCAATGCCTGAGCGCGACAACGGATCTGTAGAACCTAAGGTTTCGCGATCTTAGAGCCTAGGGTTTCGCAGCGGCTGTGTCGAAATGCAGCGAGATACCAACGGAGGCAAGGATTCCGATGAGATATTTTCGGAGGCGGTGAAAATCTGGCGGAATCTAGTGGTAACCGTCAACCGAAGGTGGTTTCCGATCGGAGACAGAAGAGGAAAGGAAAATGAAAATTCTAATATTTTTTTGATTTATATAGTATTTTGATTATTAGCATATTTTAAAAAAGTATTTCCAAATGAAATTTACAATAATTATACAATAAACTCTTATTTAAAGTTTAAACAGGTTAAAAGAGGACTTCATGATTCCCAATATCTTTTAATTACTATTTTTATTTAAAAAGTATTTTATTGTCATTTGGGATTTAAATTAAATAAATAAAACTCAATTCTCTTAAACAATTCTTCATTGTTTACAAATATAGTATTATCCTCTTAAACAATTTGTTTAGGTCGATAATCCTACATATACTTCCTTACCCGGTTTGACCTACCTTATACTAACACGGGGTGTGGAGGTATTCGAGTAGGAACACTAGGTGAGTAGTAAACTACATATTGTATATCCTTTTTCCTTTTAAAGTTTAGGGTGACTATAAATCCCCTTTTAAATTATATATAAAAAATTAAATAAAAAACTCAATTCCATCCATCAAATCATACTCCCTCCGTCCCGAGTTAAATTACACAACAATTATTATCACGCTATTCAATAAATATGTTTGACCGTTAATATATTCACCTACGTATAATATTGACAATTAAAAAATTGATATTTAGAAACTAGTTGTTACGATAAATTCAACAATATCATATATGATAATATTATTGCTCATATATCGATTTAAATATGTGATTAAATTTTTCTAGAGAATCGTGTTTAAAAAGCAAGTGGGCAATTTAACCTGGACATAGGAATTACTAATGTTTTCTCTCAACTACAACTTCAGTCATAATTATGATAGGAATACGAGGTAAGTTCAAAGAGAAAAGGGGAAAATGTTACTCCTGGTTGAGGTTAAAAAAAATTATACTCCTGGTTGAGGTAATTTCTCCGTTTCTCTATTTATTATTGGGATTTTTTAAAGGGTAAAATGCATTTATGCCCCCAATTTCTTGGTTAGTGCACATATATCCCTCAGTTTTTTAAAAGTGCACATATACATCTGGATTAGCTGTGACATAAAAACTCATACCCCTTCAACCTGAGTCCAACGTTGACCTATTATTTTTCGGTGTTGGCCAATATTAAAATTACCAAAATAATCTTCATTTCCTTTTTGAAAAGCTAAGGACCACTTTACCCTCCACTGAAGTGGGGTCCACCCTTCATCAACATCGATATAAAAATGCCTTGTCAAATTTGGAGTTCAAAAACAGTGCGATCTGGATTTGGATTCGAAACTCTTCATCTGCGACTTGGCCGGGTGAGATTTAGTTCATGTTTCCAACCCTAATTCTAGCTGATTTTCCTCGTCTGTGTTGGATTACTCTAACTGATTCAAGATATGGGGCAAAAATCCGAAATTGGTTTCTAATTTTTTTTATTTTTTTAGGGGCAAAACAATCATTTTCTTTGAGTCCGATAATGATCAAAGTTGACCAATTTTACAGATGTCACCAGGGGTACAAATGCCCTTTCAAAAAACTGGAGGGTATATGTGCACAAAACAAGAAACTTGGGAAATAAATGCACATTTTTCTTTTTTTTAAATAACACACTTTCCATTTTGGAAAAATTCATTCAATTTTATCCACTCATTTTACTTTTTACCTTCTGCATTCAATTTCATCCACTTGATTTCTTTACCTAAATCCAATCGCTTATACCTATGGTGCCACAAATAGATAATTGGAGGGAGTAATATTTTTATATATTACTTTTCTACAACTATGAGTGACATACCCCTCCGCTAAACTGCATATATTTGCACAGATATTTAAATTAATATATAAATAATAATATTATTGTATACGATATTGTTAGATTTATCGTAATAATAAATTTATAAATTATTATACGTAATTAAACGAAAAATATTTTTAAAAAAAATCGTGAAAAATATAGTATATTTTATGCTAACAGGCAGGGTTGTCGGAGTGTTGGTAATTAAAATGAAGCCAATGCATGGGATCATCGTCATCATTTGATTTCATTTCATATCTATCATCAGCAGAATTAAAAACCATCTCATTTGATGAGCTATGAATTTATGTCCCCTCTTCCTTCATTTATTGTTATGTACTATTTTTTCCAAAGGAACCAAATCTGTTCCACTGAACTTTCATGAATTCAATTCAATGACCTCTGAAACTTAACCATATATTTCAATCTATCAGAATTGCTCCTTTACTTTCTTTTGTTTCGTTATAGAAAATTGTATTTACATCTCTTCATCATCGATAAGTGTCATATACTATGTGCAGTTTTAGGTTTTATTCAGGAAAGAAGACATTTCTACATCTATAAATCCTCAAAAGGTGAAAGGTATAAAAGTTATATTATATACATGTAAGAGACAGGTTTATAAATAGAGAAAGTTTTCGGGAAAGGCAGCATTACATAGTGGCTTTTACATTAAATGTTGTAGTTTTAAATAAAATTTAAATATTATATTTTAAAAGTTAAAGAAAATAATAATAATAATATGTATTTGAATGTAAAAATACAAAAATATATAATATAAAAAATATTTTCAAAATTTAGTACTCCCTCCGTCCCATACTAAGATGCACACTTGCTATTTTGCAGTCAACACTTTCAAACCACATATTTGAATAGATATAAACACTAATATCATCGTATGTGATATTGTTGAATTCGTCGTAGTAAGTAGTTTCTAAATATAAATTTTATATTTGCCGTTATTATACGTAGTTAAACATATTAACGGTCAAACATGTTTCTTGAAGACCGTGAATTTTTTTTTGTGAAGGTTAGTCTGGGACGAGGAGAGTATAATTTAACAAATGCATTATATGAGGTAAAAATTAAGTAGCATCTCCATATGGTTATGGACAGGCCCCGTCTGTCAGGAGACCCATTCTTATAAAGTTACCTTCGGCATTTACTTTTACTTGAGAGTTTGAATTTGCTCTTATCGTATGATCTGAACGGATGATTTTAAGTTAATTGAACCGAATAATGATAATAAGTATATTAAAATAAGGTATTTTTTTGTCAAATAAAAAATAATTGAATTATATTAATTCAAATTTAAATGCAGTTAATTAAGGTGAGAAAAATATTTCCTTGCTATAAAATGTTTTGTAATTAAAGTTTTGTAATAGTGACACTCAATCTTAATGGACAAATGAGACATGCCATTAACAAGGAGAAATTCAATTCTCGTGCATGAACGAAAATTGAGCCATTTTAACCTCTTGATCAATACCGTGTATCTAAAAACATTAATTTGTCATGAATGTAGCCCTTTTCCTTCATAATAATACATTAATTTGTTTGAAAATTCAGACAACTGAACTTAATTAAATTATTCAGAGTTATAACATCTATTTCTTAAAAACAATTGGTAAAATAGACCCTCTTGTCTATTTTTAATTCTGATGAGTATGAGTAAAATGGGTAATAGGTCAAATGAGATAGTTGAAAATATGGGTTTGTGGATTGACCGCTGGTTTTCCCATATAGGTTGAAACTCATGGGTTTACCTCTCTATATGAGTTGGTATATAAAACCCATATTGGTTAATATATGAGGTTGGAACTCGCGCGTTTACCCATTTTTGACCCACAGGTAAAGCGGGTTTCAACCCAACACGGTTTGATCCATTTTTTAACCTGTCAAAAAATTGATCATACCCATATTTTTTTAAGTTACCCATATTACCCAACTCATATTCGACTCATTCACCCATTTGTCACCCTTAATTAAAATCAACGATGAATTTTTTTTATATATCCACTCCTTTATATTAATAATCAGATTGGTAAAGGTCTAAATTCATTGACTTGAGAAGTTGCAAGATCATTAGAAAGACACGTCAAACACACAAAATTTGAAACAACTACACTTTTGATCAATACAAAGGTAAATATAAAAATTAATACGCTCTTTCACTAAAAAAAAGGATTGGCCTATGAAATTCTAGTTTTACCAATTATCTACTCCCTCTGTCCCTGCCAATTCTGCACACTTTGACTTTCGTCAGTTGAATCAAAAAAAGTTTGATCATTGATATCTATAATTGTGTGTAAATACAATTGTGAAAAGTTGACATTTTAAAAATACACGTTATTACGAATCTAACAAGATCACATATGACATGTCATAACTTATTTATTAATTCAATTTTGAGGTCAAAGTTAAGTAATTTTGACTAACTGAATAGTTAAAGTGTAGATTTGGTTGGGACAAAGTGAGTAGTTTAATCCAATTTATTCGTTCCAACATTACAAAGTACGTTAAAACATAAAAGTTGACACAAGATACTTGGTTACGCAGTTCGTTGAAATCACCTACATCTGCGGGGTCTTGCCCAATTCAAAATAAATCCACTAATAAAAAAGACGGAGCACAAAGTACACCATACAATTATACTTATTCTTACTAATCACAACTGTGGATTCTGCAAACTCATCTTACTACCGATCCGCCTTGATCAGATTCCCTCTGACCTCAAAACTCATTGATGCTGGATCTCTTCCTCCCGAGAAATTAACGTATATGATTCTGAATTCAATCAACAAATTATGATCATGTTGGAACACAGACGAAAGCTCTTGAGCACTTCTCGAAGGATGCAAAAACATGGATGCAGATTTTCTTCAATTAAAAGTGTAAGTAACTCAACCATATTGTCTTCTATTTATACACACGAGAAATTTGGAATTCTCCACCTTTGTCTCCAAAATATTCCGTTTCCAAATCTACTTATGAAGCATATCACAATCGCTTGAATATAGGGATTTTCCTTATCAAACCAAATCCCTTAAAAATAAAGATTTTTCATAATAAATCTAATTCCCTAATTAGAAGTAGGGATTCTACCGTAATAAATATGCTTAAATCTCATTCGTACTGAATATTGCATTATTTTCAGTTTCCTTATTCCACCACAAAGCAATATTCTTCACACACAATATTCCTTTCCTTATTCTTCACATGCTTGAAGTCGTGTGTACATGAAAACAATTCCCCTTCCATTTTCAATTCTGATTGCAATCAAATTTTATGGAACTAGAAATTACCAAATCAAATCCCATAAAATAAGAAATTAATATAGTCTCATCCAATCAAACTAATTAAATTCTATGCGAAAAGGATAATATCAAATCAATTTCAAATTCATTAAATCCAATCCAATCATATAAATATAGAAATTTATATATTTTTAAATCTCAGACTTGGACAGAGTATTTCAACACGGATTTCTTCACTAATTTTCATATGTCGTACAAATTTCCTTCTGAAATGTTTCAACATAGAACATTTCATATTTACATAATTTTCACAAATTTCCAATTAACTCAATATGAACTTTACAGTCTCCACTAAATTTAAGACTCTTAACAAAAGTAGGAGACGTAAGCCGGTATTTTTTATCGCCATGTAGGTGTACAAGAGTCATCAAATGTGCACACGAATGTGTCAAGCCCGACAACATTACAATTATTACCACAAGTGATTCCCCCCTCTCTCTCTAAAAACCTTCCCTCCACCAAAAGACCCAAACCCTAACTGATGATGAGGGGGTGAGGGGCGCCACCGCGGGGTCCGACGACACCCCTCCTTTATTTTCAGTCCCATTTTTCTACCTAGTTTGTAGATCGAGGTGAAGGGCCATGAACAACTCATTCCGTCGGTGTCATCCGGTATTTCGGTGATACCTTCGTCCTTCAGCCGTAGAGCTTGGATTAAAACTAACTAACCAACCGCGGATTTTGGCTTCCCCCGGACCAGAGGTAGAAATCGATCAGCGATGAGCAAACCAACGAAGAAGATTGATAAAGAACTGCGGAAAGCACGAATCCAATGACGAAGTGACCAATCTGAGGGTTTGGTTCGGCAAGATAAATGGAGCCTACACCACGCCAGTTATAGAGATGACGACCAGATCTGGTTGTCTGCTTGATAAATGGTGCTCCGGCGTGTCCAGCGAGGTTCCGATGATTCAAACGGAGGTCTGGCGAGTCAAAAGAAGGTTTTACTAGGTCACCAAAAATATTGACAGAGGCGTTCCGGTAGGCTAACGGCATTCCAGAAATAACAACGACGTCTAAGGCGAAGCTACAATGTCGGCGATGTCAATGGCGGTCCAGGCATGGTAAACGACGTATCCTGCACGGTTAACAACGTCCCCGATAAGGTCAACAATTTTTCTAGCGGGCTCTACGACCATTCCAGCAAGGTTAACAATTTTTTTGGTGAGGTCAATGACGTCGCTGGCTATGTCAGCAGCCAACCAGCAGTCAATGGTGCTCCCGGCCCGGTCAACAACAACCAATGGCTTCTTCCCAACTCAACCCTACCAGAAATTCAACCCTAAAGCACATCCTACGTAACCTCTCTTTTGAATTCATCCAAAAAATCTACACCCACCCCACGTATTAGCTCATTATCTTACAATATCCGTTGCAGCAGCAACAGCCTCTTGGTGCCCGTGGTGGAGAGATGATGTGAATAAGTGGTTAACTGATTGTTTGTAGTGGTGATAGATTGTGGCAACAGTTAAAATAGGGCATGGTCGATGGAATTTACAAGTTCTATCCCACTGAAAACGGGTCTTTCTGTAGTAGTTTGGTATTCGTGGAACGGAGCTTTCTGGCATACAATAGAGCTCACGTGAGGCTGTATCACCATACCTACAGCGGGATTGGAGGGAAACGCTCCTAAGATGATACTTATTAATGAGTTATAGAGAAATTACGTAGTAGCATGACTTCCCATGATGAAAGGCGGGGCTTAGGTTAATCTTTTTTTTCTATGCTCATTTTTAATTTTCTAGGTGTGTTTGTCCTCTCGCGACTCCGGTGAGATTTAGGTAACTCCTTACTACCGGTTGGAGAAATCCTGCAACAACCTCCAAAAAAGTTCTTCAAAACAAGAACTACGGAGTTGTTGCAACACCTGTGAGAGGAACTTGGCCAATGATGAATAACTATAGAGGTACGCAGAAATGGACTGCTTCAAGACAAAACAAACATGCACTAGAACTACCCCAACGACACTGCACCGAAAATTGGATAAATCCAGCAACAGCCTCTCCAAAACAACAGAGCTGATGCAGCCCAGTGAAGACAAAGTTTGGAAGGATCGAGTAGCAGACTGCCGATATGACATGTGAAGTTCAATCAGGAAATTGGATTGAAAGGTTCATTAGTGGGAAGCTCACCCCACATTGTGTGATAGATTAGTTTTGTACGACCTTAACACGACATAACATTATAACAGTTTTTTATTAATGAGAAGGAGAACACATATTTTTTTATAAAAAATAATCAAAAAGGGGTCTAAAGGCCAGCATCATCGATTTGATTCGGTCTCGCTTGCATGAATACATCTACAAATGTTTTCTGAAATGAAGTGAAATGTGATTTTTAAAAAAATAAAATTATAGATCCATCTTTTTACAATAATAGACCTAAATATTAAACTAAAGACTAAATTATTTTTTGATCCCAAACATATGTCGCAATACCATCGTTTGGTCCTCAGTGCCAATACTACTTATATTCATCAACTAAGAAACACAAAATGATTTATTTGGTCCCCAAAACCAAATTCTGGGTGGTTTTCATGTAATGTTTATCCAGAATTATGTGAAAAGAGTCTTTTGCCCCTTAGGAATTTTTTTAGAAAAAATGCAGGGTGGCGTCTGATCTAGGGTGGCGGGGCATAGTGGCTCCTCTGTTTCTGCTTCGTCTCCAGTGTTCCTTGTTGTCGTCGGTTGCTGCTTATGCTTCTACTTCTGTGGTGTGGCTGCTCTGCTTCTGCTTCATCTTCGATCTCTACTTCATCTTCGTTCTTCTCCAGCGAGCCTCGTCCACCGCTCATATTCTCCTTCCTCCTCCTCACCCCGATCGCCCTCACCCTCATCCCCTCCGCCACAACGGAGATCAAAACCCTAAAATGGCGGAGTCCAATTTCTCTTCGTCCGTCCCTGTGAAAAACCTTAATTGGATGCTGTGGAGTCCAATATCTCATCGTCCGTCTGTCGTCCCTACGAAAACTCTCTCCTTCACGACGAGGAAGCTAGCCTCTCCTTGACGGAGCCAGATCTGGAGAACGCGAGTTTCCTTTTTGCGACGGACCATCGGAATCGACGACGGCAGACAGAGGCAGCGTTAGTTGGCGTTGGCTAGCTTGCCGGAGCTCCCTGCTTTACCAAAGCTTTATCGAAGACCTGGAGTTCCGTGTTTGTTGTATTAAGCTCGAGGAGCTTCGCCGGAGACGAAGACAAGTCAAAAATTAATTGAAAATATTTTTAAATTAGTAAAATTATGAAAATACACCTAGATATATCGAAAAATATTTCTGATTTACCTGAAAACCACCTTTGGGGAACAAAAAAATCATTTTATATTTGTTAGTTGCTGAATATAAGCGTTATTGTCATTGGGGACCAAAAGATGGTATTGCAACATATGTTGGGGATCAAAAGATGGTATTACAACATATGTTGGAGATCATAAAAACAATTTAATTACATCAAATAAAAATGAATTGATTAAATCGATGTAAACTTTTAAAGGGGTATTTTCTTAATTTTACCCTGGAGTATAAATTTTTAATATTAAAATAGACATACTGTAAAACAAGTGGTCTTGTTTTACACCGTTAGACGGAGTTATTTTATAATTGATATAACTAATGAGATGATTTGATATATTTTTTTTTCCTTTATTGCAACAAGTTTCTTATAATTTTCTAGAACTTTTTAGAATGTATTGCAATGTATAAATAATTATACTTTATCCCTGAAAATGATTGAAATAAATAATTTTTTTAATGATAAGCCTAACAGTTGGTCGATTTAACAAAATACTTTCTGAACATAAAATATGAGTGTGTGTTTCAAAAATAAAATTAAAAACGGAAATGTGTGTGTACGTGAGAGAGGAAAGAGATTGAACTAGCTACCTGCCTTCTTTGAATCATCTTGAATTCACTTGAATGCAGAATTGAAGGATGCGCATTGAAGCCGCCTCGCTTTCCACAAATTAAATTATAAAAACGACTCCCTTTCTTCTCCTTCTTCACAGAGTAACCATTAGACGGATCATTTTATAAATGGAATAATCTAATATTTTTAATTTATTACAATCAAATTCCTATAATTTTGAAAAACTGTTAAAATGTATCGTAATATATAAATAATTCTAAATTAATTATAAAAATTATTGATCATGAGATTTTTATAATTAATCTAACTGGAGACTTTCTCCTTCTTCTTCTTCTTCAGTACTCACGCCACCGGCTTCTGTTTAATGCCATCGACCCACCTCCCTTTCATTTCATTTATGCACCTCCTATAGGTATCTTCCCTACCGTACGTACCCACAATTATATTTCTTTCATTGCATGCAAAATTCCCATTTTACTTTTTTTTATTTCATCTTCTAGGTGGACAAATTTACAATAAATATGAATGGTAATAAGTCAGTCAGTGTATAATTTGTATTATTTGTCCTGAAAATTAAAGACCTTTGCATGATGTCATGAATTGATATATGAATGGGTAAATAATTCTTCTGATCTTTTCAGGTCGCAAAAATAAGTGCAGTGTTACTGCCAAATTCATAAGTATTGCTTAGTGAATTCCTAGGGTGTTCTACAACACTGTAAATAATTTCATCTATAAATTACAAATTAAGCAGTTTTTCATCCATAAAACAAAGTCCTTAAACATTCAAAATCTGATGTAAAATAAAAAATAATTCATATCTTTCCCCTTTTTTATTAATCATAATACTAATTTCTTCAAATTTAAAAATTAGGCATTTGAACGAAATCACAATCGATGCTTAAAGGTAAACAAATTATTTCTAACTAAGCGACGGAATCGAGCTGGTGTTCCAGCACTAGCAACTCCCC
>JAULKK010071490.1:0-18239 GCA_032355705.1 Rubia peregrina
CACACGGAAAACATGGTATAAACAGTCATATGAGAACAAAGAGGGTACTTTCTGAGAGCCTAAGAAAAGGTGACGAAACACAAAAGTTCATCTCCTAGGTCGATCGTGTTCTTCCTTCAAATCACTTGTCAAGTCTTCCTATGGCTTTCCATTCCCTTCTTCAACCATCTCATCTTCCGGTTCCTTCTTCAAGCCACTTGTCATCCTTAGTTCCGCAATTCCTTGGCCTTTTTGAAAAACTCCACCATCAGATAATTGATTTGAACCAGTGCTAGGTTTCTCTAGTGCTCCATTCCCTTCTTCCACAATTTCTTTTCCTTTTCGAGAAACTCTGCTGTCAGAAGGTTGATCCGAACTATTGGTTTGAGTGGGAGGTGTCTGTAGTAAACAAGTAAAGAACTTGGCAGGTGTAAGTATGTGTTAGAAAATTAAATTAATGTACTTCCTCCGTCCCAATTAGACCTGCATTTAAACATTATTTTTTCACAATTTTTAATAATATGTTCGACTGTTGATATACTTTACTTCTTATTATAATGACGCATAAAAAGGTCAAGTTTTAAAAACGACGAATATAACAATATGATCACATTCAATACTGATACAACCAAATTTTGCGCAGGTTTAACTGAGCTAGAAGAAATATAGTAATCAAATGAATTTTATGCGTAGTGGGTGGGAGACATTACCTGGTCACTATTGCCTTGTAACCCCGATGTGGATGGAGAATGTGTTGTCAGTTCCAAATGATATGATGAGCCTATTCCAGTACTAGGATTCTTCTGGAAGTGCTCTTCATGTGTTTCGAACTCGGAATGTAGAATAATCTTGAAATAGTCACTATCTTTAAAACTAGCTCTTACCTCTTGCTTTACGTGATCAACAAAACTTTTGTCGACTCCCACGTTAAACTCTATTGCCAACTCTTCTAGACTCAGGCTCCATGAACGTCTGGGTGTTTCCGGGATACCATTTTCTTTTTTGCAGGAAATCCTCAAGCATTTTAGGCTGAGTAGATGAGAAATGAAATTTGCTGCACAATGAATTTGAGTGTAGCGAATGTCAAGCACCTCGAGGTCCGGCAAACGCGCCATCTCCACCGGTAGCCCGGTTAAAGAACGACAACCATTCAAGTACAAACAACGGAGTTTACTCAGGGAGGAAATGGAGGTTGGAAGCGATGTTATTCCTGTGCCGTGCAGGTCCAGAACCAGGAGGTTGGGAATGGAGGTAAATAGGCTAGTTTCGACACGTATCAGCCGTGCGTTCTTTTGAAGCAATAAGGCCGTTAAACCATCGCATCTTCCAGTTACAGGTAACCCTTCCAAGTTGGTTTTTGCCCCACATATCCAGTTTGCGTTGTTGCACCACGGCTTTCTTACACCTTCATCTTCTGGATGGAATCTAACAAATGATTCTTCACCTCCACCGGCTCTGTTGGGGTAGGGTAGAGCGATTGCCCAATTTCTAACCAACACGGGCATTTTTACATATTTTTCACAAGCTCTTTCCAACAAGTTTCCTTCTTCCAGCTTTGCACGCACAGATTCTCCTCGAACTCGCATTTCACTGAATCGTGGATAGCTTCTTAAGAAATCTAGAGAGTTCCAGCATTCAATTAAGTAATTCTGGGGAATCGCGTACTCCTCGGGATATAAGGCCACAAACAGTATACACTTCTTCCAGTCCTCATCCAACCTGTCATATGTTTCTCTATATAAGTTTCGGAGTCCTGCCGTTCCTAGTAAATCAGAAGCTGATTCCATTCTTTGTCTTAAACTTTGCCATCTCACCAGATTTCGATGGGAACCCAGCAATAATTTAGCTGCCACTTTGATGTATCTGAGAATCCCACCAGTACCGTTAAGAATGAGATGAACTTCATCCTTTTCCGCCTGGCTTAATTTTGCCTGTTCCGGTGTCTTAAAAAAGAGCTTTATAAACATGTACATTGATTCATCAGCTAACAACGTTTTCACCTCAATTGTTGCATCCAAGTCCTGCTCAGTTCTTAGTACTCCACGAATATTCTTAGTTGCCAGTACAACTTTCCCTGTAGATATTCCAATATCCTCCAGCTTAATATCTGGAAGGAAGCCATCCAGGAGGAAAAGACATTTCTGCTTACTCAGAAATGAGGTTATTTTTTGTTCATTTTGCTGCCTGGTCTCCCCAGCAGGTTCACCCAGGCGCGAGAGAATATCCTTCTGAATGGTCTCAATCATCTTCTCTATACTCTCCTGCTTCCGAATTTCAACCCAGATGACATATGCAAACTGGGATTCGCAGATGGAGGATGGGTTGAGAAAATGATTGTTTACATTTCTCATTATGTTTGATACTCCAACTCCCAACTCCCTTCCGTAAACACCAATTGTATTGCAGTTTTCTTCATCAATTTTCTTCAGTACATCGTACAAGTATTGTCTGTGCGGATGCCCATCAACATCCACTTTCTCAGCATGCGGTATTTCCATTACCACGGGTCTAGCCTCAGTGGTTAAATCCTCTAGCTTTACAAGGCCTATAACACGGGTTGCCTCCGGCATTAGTGTGTTAACTTTCGTATAAAGCCTTGCAAATGCAAGGAGTTTAAACCTGAACACCATCCCAGCAGTTTTCTGTCGTGGCCTTGGCCTTTCCACATTTGTGGGACTTCGTTTCCTGCAACTGATGCAGAGTTGTTCGTATCGATCATCTATGGTCTTAAACCTGTCCTTCACCCTGGAGACGCTATCCTTAATACTCGGATACTCAGGGCTTTTCTCCACAGTTTTCGAAAGTTTGGCAATTTTTTCATTCTCGCCGACCCATTTTTTAGAGAGACGTTCGACTTCATCTCGAAGTGTATAAAATTTGTCCCACAGATCAAGAGCATCTCGTCTCTTGCTACATAAGTAGCAAAAAATTTCTCTCACGCATCCACAGCAACACCCGACTGCTGGCCCAATCGGTGCCGCTTCCATTCTGCGAGAGAAACTATATATAGTTAATACCAAAATTATTCTGTTGATACAAATATTTATGTACTCAAAGTATATAATTAAAGTCTAATGGTAGAAAAGATTCTAGTTACAGTTTTAACTTAAACAAATTTTCGATGCTAAAAAAGATTTCGTACAATTTTAATGGGAAGGGTACATGTACTATTGTACTTCCTCCGTCCCAGAGGAATCTGCAGAGAGAGAAAATCTCTCTGCAAATTTTCCCCCGGTGAAAAGACAAAAATTCCCTTGCTTTTTGTAACCCACATCGAACTCTCCTCCTCTACTCCCGCCACCTCCTCCTCCTCAATACCTCCGCCGCACCACCTCAACTCCCTTTACTGTGCCGTCTCTGCCTCATCGACTAGGGTTCCACCGACTTGGAAAGATAATCGGATTCCGCCGACCCGAAATAATAATCGGGTCCTCGACTAGGGTTCCGTCTCCTCCTTAACCCCGCCATGAACAACATCGGAACCCTAAAGTCTAACCCACTAGTGCGGCGATGTGGGATGGCTACCCCGACTGCTCCGACGCCGACCTGGTCATCGAGCACCAGATTTGGGCTGTCGTCGACCCCTACGCCAAGGATGAGGTTTTCAACGTCGGCAACGACTACGTGTTCAAGTGGAAGGCGAGGGGAGGGAGGGGGCTGAGGCGAGAGGATGAGAGGAGGCGGAGCCGGGGGGAGGGTGGTGCAGCGAGGATGCGAGGGGAAGCGGAGGTGGTGGCGAGG
This sequence comes from Rubia peregrina, assembly GCA_032355705.1. Classification (NCBI taxonomy): domain Eukaryota; kingdom Viridiplantae; phylum Streptophyta; class Magnoliopsida; order Gentianales; family Rubiaceae; genus Rubia; species Rubia peregrina. The sequence goes on from JAULKK010071490.1 coordinate 3,721, forward strand.
GAAGAAGGGCCAAGGGAAGTTAGGGTTCCCGCATGGGGCTGTCGGCGGGGGAAAATGGGCTATCGATGAAGGAAAATTGGTGGAGGAAATGGGGCTGGAGGAAATGGGGCTGGAGGAAATGGGGTTGGAGAAAATGGGTGGAGAGGGGTGACGAATTGATTGGGTAGGGGGAGTGTAAATTTTTTATTTCATAAGGGTAAATATGTCTTTTGAAATGTTAAATTTTACTTAAAGAGAAAAGTGTGCAGATTTGCATGAGACACCTATAAAAGGAAAGTGTGCAGATTTCCCTTGGACGGAGGGAGCACCTGTGTTTCCTATTAATTCTCTATCATTGTGGCACTTCATTCAACATTTACTCCATGATATCCATCCATTCATCGCTTCATTCTCGCAATGCAATTGTTCTTAGAGTGTGTGATAGGATTCATGAGTATTTTACTTATAAATTCAGTAGTTTTTAGTGTTTGATAAAAAATTGCTAGAAAAGTGTTTTTCTTAGAAGTAAAAGGCATTTTTTTGGAGCATAAGGAGAAACTTGTCTCACCCAATTTTCAAAATAAGAGAGTTTTTCTTATAAGCATAGCTAACTTAGAGCACATCCTAAACCTTGAAGTGCAAGGGGTAGAATTGACTCTCTAAACTAGCTTTTACAATATTTATATTGGGGTATTATGACATTACTAGATATACTCTATCCTAAACAAGATTATCTATTCTTGGAACACAAGATAGATTGTATATTGTGATGTTATATAAATTCTTGTATCATTGAGTAATATAAATACACTGCTCCCTCTGCCTCAATCATATCTGCACACTTTCCTTTTTAGTCTGTCCCACCCAAATCTACACACTTTGAAATTTTTTCTTATTTGGTGAATTTTGACATTCGAAATTCCACTTCTACCCTTAATGAATTTTAAAATTTACAAACTTTACTAAACATTTACTCAACTTACAAATTAACTCAAAATATCTTTCATCCACAAAATCCCTTCCATCTTTTTCTTCTTCCGACCTTATCATATCCTAGTACATCACCTTTTTCCTTTATCCTCTATCACCAGCAGATTTGTCTCCCTCTTTTTGCTCCCTCTCTCTGCCCATCCTCTCTCTCCCTCCGCTATGTCGACCTCCTCCCATCCTCCGCCTCTCTCTCTCTCTCTCTCTCTCTCCGCCCATCTGATTTAGGTTTGCGATTTGGAAATTCGCTCGATGGTAAATGTTCGGTTGATTCTTCTGGGTTTTGATTTTCTGCATTTTTCTGGATACTGGATGTTTCTGGGTTTCTTTTTCTAGCTGTGGATTTCTGGATTTTGGTTTTCTATGGTCCCTTTGGAGGAGAAGAGAGGCATCGTGACGGTGGTGGTGGTGAGAGGCGCACTGGGGAGGGTGAGAGGTGGTGGGGTGGGGTGGTGATGGTGGTGTATGCGGGTAGGGGAGGGCGAGAGGTGGTGGTGGTGATAGGTGAGCGAGGAAGAAATGGGAAGAAGAAGGGCATTTGATTAGTTTCATCTTTCCCAAATTAAAACATCAATTTTTTCTCTCTGCAAGTATGGCTGGGATAAAGGGAGTAGCTTTTAAAATATTTATATTGGGATATCAGTCATGAATTTCTACTCAGATCAGCAACTCACTTAGATTAGCAGGCTTACATTCATCAGTAAGCTCTCTTTCTCCATCACACTTTAAGCAAATTCTAGAATTCAGTTAGGCCAGAGTTAGTTCAGTTGGTGTGCGACTTGTAATGTTAGTTTAGTTTGTTAGTCTTGGTTAGTTCACATCAATTGGAGCTGAGTTGTTTCATACCTCTATATAATTGAGGTTGTAAATCAATTTTGTTAAGTTAATACACAGGGAAAATTTTCTCCCAGTTTACACTTTCATTGTATATTTTTGTTCTTCCCTTTTTCCCTTTTTATTCGGTGAAGCACTGATTTCTACATGGTATTAGAGCATCGGGAAAGAAAATCCTAATACTGAAATCTGTAGTTCATTTCTTTTACATCTCCAATTTGTTATTCTGATTCTTAATGACGAGTTCTTCAAATTCTGGAAATCCGTAGCGGAAGCATGTTGCAGATGAGGAAGGATTTGTCAAGATCAGAGTGAAGGATTTACTCTATTTGAATGTTGCTAACAACTCGAATCTGAATCTCGTTGCAGAGTTGCTCAACAAGAAGAATTTTCTGATTTGGAACAGAGCTATGTTTAGGGCTCTGAAATCAAAGGATAGTTTGAAGTTTATCACAGGTAAGTTTGAAGTTCCTCAACCCGATTCTCCAATTTTAAATAGTGGGAAGAGGTGAATTCAACACTAGTTTCTTGGATTATGAATTCTATAACTCAAGAAATAGCTAGGAGTTTTTCCTTTGTTAATACTGCTAAGAAACTTTCGAATGAAATTCAAGAATTGTTTTCTGTTTGTAATGGACCAATGTTGTATCAACTCAGAAATAAGATTGCTAAATTTAGGCAAGGTCAGAGTTTAGTCAATCAGTATTTCTCATATCTAAAACATATTTGGGATGAACGAATGTTTTATGCCAAAATGAAGGTGTCTTGTCTAAAGGAAACTTATAAGTGTGGGTATGATGAAGCTGTTGCAAAGGAAAACAATGAGGATAAAGTACAACATTTTTTAGTTGGACTAAATTAAGAATTTAAGACCGTTAGGGATAAGATCTTGACAATGGAACCTACTCCTCCAGTAGGAAATATTTTCTCTATTGTTGAAAAGGTTGAGGGTCAGAAACACACAATAAGCAATTGTGTTTCCTCAATTGAACAGTCTAATGTGTTCGTTAGAGAAAATTCTAAGAATGCAGGTCTAATTTTGGAGGAATTGATGGGAAAGGAAACTTTAAGAAGACGGATCTACAAAACAAAAAGCTTCTGAAATGTAATCATTGCCACAAAACGGGGCATGTCAAGGATTTTTTGTTTCAAAATCCATGGCTATCCTGATTGGTGGCAAGAGGGGAGATCAAAGCCTAAAAATGATGTTGCTAATTGGCTATAACACAGGCCCAAGATGAAGATCCATTTGATGATTCTGATGTGAGGAATGGGAACAATATGCAGGCTATGTTTGCATCATTCATGAAGATGATAGAGATGAACAAATAGTAGATGGGAAAAAGTTCATAATCATCACCAAGAGAGATTGCCAACCTAACTCACTTCTCTGATTTCTCAGGTAGTGTTCTATCTTAGTTGGTGAATTTATCTTTTCATTTTAATGATGATGCTTGGATCTTGGATAGTGGTGTGTCAAGTCATATGTGTAGCAACAAGCTTCTTTTCAGGAACTACCACACCTAATCCAATACCTATACCAGTTCATCTACCAAACAACACTTCATAATTTCTCATTGCTATAGGATTAGTTTTTCTTACACCTGCCCTTATTCTGCATGATTGTTTATATGTTGATAACTTCAAGTATAATTTGCAATCTCTTAACAATCTTGCACAATTAGGAGAAGTTCATTTTAATATCTTTCTATCTATTTGTTTCATTCAGGACCTTAAGACTAACAAATTCATTGGTGTGGCTAAAGCTAGCAAGGGTCTATATCTCATTAAGCCTGCATTCTTTGATCAGAAGTTTATATCAACTTGTATTCAGTCGTTTAATTATTTGTTTTTTAAAGGAAAAGAAGTATATGTAGTTGCACATAAAGTTTTAGAAGATAATTCAGATATTCGGCATTTTAAACTCGGGCATGCATATGATGTAATCATGAATCATCTTGATATACAAAATAAAGACAATTTTCAGTGTAATATCTGCCCTATAGCTACACAGACTAGATTGAGTTTTCCTTTATCTGAAATAAAAATACCTGAATGTTTGAATTGCTTCATGTGGATATCTGGGTTCTATAAGGTAACATCCACAAATGGATTAACGTATTTCTAGGCCATAGTGGATGATTTCAGCAGATCTACATGGACCATTCTATTAAACAAAAGACAAAGTATGTGTTTCTTTACAAAGTTTTCTTGTCATGATTAAAACACAAATTAATGGTTTATTCAAACTGATTAAATCAGATAATGGCACAAAATTTATAAATAGAAAATGTTTTAATCTTATTGATAAACTAGGGATTGTGCATCAAAAGAGTTGTGCTTATACCCCTCAACAAAATGCAGTTGCTGGGAGGAAGCATATACATTTTCTAGAAATGGCAAGAACTTTTATGTTTCATTCTTGTTTGCCAGAACATTTTTGGGTAGATGTAGTTCTTGCTTCTACATACAAAATTAACAAACTACCTACATCAGTTCTAGGGTGGCAATCTACATATGAAATCATGTTTAAAAGAAAACCAGATTTGACAAATTTAAAGGTTTTTGGTTGTATTGTTTTTTCATCTAATCTTTCTCCACATAAAGATAATTTTTCCCAGGAGAGTTTCCCTGTGTATCTATAGGATATACATCTGTTCAAAAGGGGATAAAACGTTTGGATATAATAAATAACAAAACTATTGCATCAAGAAAACTTTTCCATACCAAATGACTTATGATCATATGTTTTATAAATCTCCTATAGAGATTGATGTATCTAAATCAATTCCAAATGCTTCCATTTTGCATCATATTGATAATCCTTATGAGACTAACACTCCTGCTAACAAAAATACTTCTGCTAGCCCTCTTGAAGCTGACCACTTCCATTTTCCTGATCTTGATCATCATAATATTACTGATCATCAGTTCACAGCTGATCATTTTTCTAATAATGATCATCAAAATTCTTTTCCTGAGTTTGATTATATACCAGAATCTACTTCCTCCTCTCCTGTTCATTCTTCATTTCCTCAACCATCTCCAATTCACCAGCCTGGTCCAGTATTACGACACAATACTAAACCTAAAACCAAACCACCATACTTAAAGGATTTTGTCACTAACTCGGCCCATGATTATTCATACACACCTTCATCTTTTGCTACACATATTTCTTTTCTTACTATTGTAGCTCAAATTCTAGAAACATCATTATACAGAGAAGCTAGTCTTTACCCTGAGTGGATCACTGCTTTGAATGAAGAACTACAAGCTTTGGAAGAAAATCAAACCTGGGAGAACCAAGGAGATGGTTTCTTTGCCACCTAGAAAACTAGCAACGAGAGTAAATGGGTATATAAAATAAATTGCAACCTCGATGAATCAGTTTGCAAATATAAGGCCAGGTTAGTGGCTAAAGGGTACAACCATATTGAAGGCAAAGATTTTAATGAGAGCTTCTCTCTAGTAGCTATAACAGTAATAGTATGATTGTTTCTTGACTTAGTTTCTGCTCAGAACTAGTTTCTTCATCAGGTTGATTTTAATAATGCCTTTTTGCATGGCTATATTGATGAAGATTTATACTTGTTGCCTCTTACTAGTTACCATATAGCACGAACATGGACAGTTTGCAAGCTTCGAAAGTCTTTATATAGCCTAAAACAGTCATCTAGATAGTGGAACCATGAGTTCACAAAGCATCTTAAGGCTTTGGATTTCATCAATCTTATAATGGCTTCTGCTTATTCCTCGGATTCACTGGGAATTCATAGTCTGATATTCGAAAAATATTCTCTGCATAAGGCTTTTAAAATTAAAGCTATCGACCTCGATAAATACTTCTTAGGCTTTGAAGTAGCCAAATCAAAGAGTGGAATGTTCCTCACTTAGAACAAGTATATCTCCATTTTAGTTTTTGATATGAACCTTGACAAGGTTGGGGCTACTGCTTCTCCACTTAATGTGGATTGGTTTGTACAATAAAAAACTCACCATCTCTACTAGATCCTGGTCATTTTAGATGTCTCATTGGTTGTTTGCTCTGTCTAAACTTATCCAGACAAGATTAATTGAGTCAATTTATCCATCATCTTATTGGGCACCATTGGCTTAGTGCTCTTCATATTGTAAAATATTTGAATAATTATTAATCATTTGGTTTGTTCTATCGATCTCAATCCAATCTCAGTCTTCATATCGACTACGATGATGATTGTGGCACTTGCACGGAAACAAGACGACCCGTTACTAGTTTTTCAACTTTCCTGGGATCATCCTTGATCTTTTGGTCTTTTGATGAGTCGGAATATCACAACCTTGCCATGACCTAAAAGAATTAAAATGGCATAGTTATCTTCTCAAACACTTCAGGTTACAGCTGCCTCTTCCAAATCATGTTTATTGTGATAACAAAATTGCGATTCATATTACTGAGAACCCAGTTTTTCATGAATGGACCAAGCACTTAGTGATAGACTACCATCTAGTTGAGAATATTATAAGGATGGATTAATTATTCTCATCATGTCAACACAAACTCACAGCTTGCTGGTGTTTTCACAAAATGCTATCTTGTAATAAATTCTTACTGTTTTGCTCGAGATGTGCTTTTGTGATTCTCACAATAGCCTCATCTTGACCAGGGAGTGGGGTGTGATGGATTTCTACTCAGATCAGCAACTCACTCAGATTAGCAGGCTTAGAGCATGTGCAATGCAAAAGTTCCACTTTGGGACTTTTACATTCTCTCTCTCTCTCTCTCTCTCTCTCTCTCTCTCTCTCCAACAGCCTCAAATTACACAACCATTCAGTCACGTACACGTCATACAGTCCCTTCCACATCAAAACCTTCAATTTTGGCACGACGCAGTGCATGACGTCATAACGGGCAATAAGTGGCTGCACACTTTGGAATCCTGAAGAAATTTTTGTTGAAAATTAAACTTGATTTTGGATTAGCCCAAATGGATTCTTAGTGGCTCATTATCTAGAAGAAGTCCAATAAAGTCTTAGAAGTAGGGAAGGTTCTAGAATAAGTTCTAAAAATCTCTAGAATATGTAGACTATGATGGAGGTGTGAAAAATATTCTAGAGAGCTGATTGTAACCATAAGATTAGAGTTAGGATGGAAAGATCTTAGCCACTGGTTGGGTGATGCTGCTAGTATAAATAGTGGTGTTGTAGTAGAGTTTCAATTCAACAAAAAATAATAGAAGTCTTCTCCTTATACAAATAGCCTCTTCCTCCAAGTTCTCCATTCTCCACCAAAATTTCTAAACCTCTCTTTAACCATTCAAATTTTCCTTCCGATAAAGTGGTATGAGAGCTATTCCCTTCTAACAAAGTGGTGTCATGGCTACAAGATACTTTTACAATGGAAAATAATGTTATTTCCTTCCCAGTCCCAATGCCCACTAAGAGACACTACGACAATTGAAGTCTAAGGATGATGGCTCTCCTTGGAGCACATAATGCATTTCAGATAGTTGAGAAAGGATACACTGAGCCAGAAAATGAAGGTGAGCTCTCTCAAGCTCAACTAAGTAGTTTGAGAGATTCAAGAAAGAGAGATAAGAAGACTCTTTGTCTAATCTATCAAGAGATAGATGAAGACACTTTTGAGAATATATCCAGAGAAAAGATTCCTAGGAAGCATGGGATAAGCTTCAAGTATCACACAAGGAAACCGATCAAGTTAAGAAAGTATGGCTTCCGACTCTTAGATGGCAGTTTGAGTCGTTGCATATGAAGAAGGGTGAACTAGTTTCAAATTAATTTCACGAGTTTTAACGGTTCCTATTAATCTCAAAAGAATTAGTGAAAAGTTAGAAAATGTTAGAATCATGGAGAAAATTATATATCGTTAGATCCAAAGTTCGAGCATATTGTTGCCATCATAGAAAAGACAAAAGACTTGGAAGCCATGGAAATGGAGAAACTTCTAGGCTTATTGCAAGCCTATAAAGAAGAAAAGAAGAATAAGAAGGAAGCCGTTAAATAGGCATTCAAGATGCATTATTATCGGATAGATGGAGAATATGGTGGGAGCCAACAAAGAGAGAGATGCAGTCGAGTGCATGATCATGATCTTGGGCATGGCTATGACCAAGGTTTGAGGTCAAATAAAAAACCATAGAGGAGAAGGTTCACTTGGATTTTGTTGTAAATGGAGACCAAAACCCAGGCATGACAAGTCTCACATCAAATGCTACAATTGTGAAAATTTTAGACATTATGCCTCAGAATATAGAGCTCAAGGAAATAAAAGTGTTAATGAGAAGACCAACTATGTTGAACAAACAAGCTAAGAAAATGGTGTTTTATTATTTTTCCTTCAAAGAAGTATTTGATAAAGAAGGAGAATGTTTTTAGATTCCACATAGAGGAGAATAGAGCTTCTTTCTATAATATGAAGAAGAAAGTGTTGAAGAACCAAGGATCGCGTAACCAAGGAAGGAGCCAATTATTCCACAAACTTCACCATGTGCAAGTTCAGGCGAAGAAGCAGAAGAGGGAGATGAGGAGTAGATGGAGAAAGAATCATTGAAGGGTGGTATTCGGTCTGTGGATAGAATTTCAAGAACTCCCATTAGAGTTGACACGCTGGGTGTTATTGATCTTCACAATCAACAAAGGAAATAGCCGGATAGGCCTCTGTATAAGGTTCTTGATAAGCAGGAGGGAAATATAGCTTCGGAAACCTTGCTTGGAAAAACCCACAATTATAATGTTCCTGGTGAGCAAAATATAGCTCCACGAAACTCCACCGAGAATATCTACTTTATTGGAAGAGGGCATGTTCACGGTTTAGGCTTCTTAGGAGCTATGCAAACAACCACAAAGATAACTGCTCCACTTTTATCTTAGACTGTGTAAGATCGCTAAGATTTTGGTACAACACTCGACAACAATCAATGAGTTGCAGTTCTCAGTGTAGGGAAAATTAATCTGGGCATGGTCGCGGTTCAGGTTTCACAGGAGCTATGCAAACATCCGTAGAGATAACTGCTCCACTTTTGTCTTAGACTACGCAAGACCGCTACGATTTTGGTACAACACTCGACAATAATCAATGAGTTACAGCTCTCAGTGTTGGGAAAATTAATCCCCTTGCGTAGCTCAAGAAAATAGAAAAATAAAGAAAGAAAGAAAAATAGAATACAGATTTTAACGTGGTTCACTTAACATATTGGATACCTTCACGAATATAAACAAATTAATATTATTACCCAAATTGGTTAGACAGATTAACAATGTTAGGAATTACATCACGTGAGATCACCCGATCAGATCACAGATTTAGAAGGGAGTACATTTTTCTCATTGCTTCAAGAATTTCTTAATCCTTCCTCTATTTATAAGATATCAAGTGCATCTCTAGAGTTCCTAATTAATGAACCCAACTCTTGAGGTTCTCATTCATGACCTCGACTCTTGACTTCTAATTTATGAACCAGTCCTTGAGATGCCCATACATGAATACAAAACTCTTGACTCTCATTAATTAACTTTTTGGGATTTGAAGATGTACCCAACACCCAGTCTCTACTATAAGACGTTGAAATTCGTTGATATTTCCACTAAGTATATTCCTTGGATACTTGACATTTACTGGTCTTCCATTGCAAGCTTGCTATGCAATTGGTCCATTTTTCTCTTTGTTAGTGTTGTGATTTGTTCGTTGCTATTTTTACATGGCTTCTTTTCCTCTTGCTACATTAATCAAATGCACATGACCACCAAGCTTGATGGTTCCAACTATGAAAAATGGCACACTCGGGTTAGTTTTTTTTACGTTTGTTTTATTTGATCAATTTCATTGATGGATCCAGGAAGTGCCAAGATCTACCATTTGATTCTGCTGACAAGAGATTTGCTGACAAAAATCCCTTTGAAGCTGAATATTCTGCCAAATTGATGACTTTGGATACCCATTCTAATTCAATTCAAACATATCAGAAGGTTCAAAATTTGTTGTTCTCATCCCTCTCTCCCATCTCTATGTCGATTTTCAATTGAATGATCACTTGCGCTCAGGTATGTGATGCTTTATTTACCAAGTACTAGAATAGTTATCGTGCACATCGCCTTCACCTTTGTGATTTCTTGATGAGAATTCATCAAGATGATCTCTCTATTCATGATTATTATACTCACTTTAAGAATCATCTTGAAGAATTTCACAATATGGGTGACACTATGTCAAATAATGATATAATTATTTTGTTTTGTCGTGGCATGAATTCCTCTTTCTTTAAGTTTGCATCCACTCAGATGATCATTGAACCTCCACCAGAGCTGTTTACTTTGGTGTCTAAGGCTAAGCATCTTGATTTTTTCATAAAGCTCATGCAAACTAACAACCAGACCAATAACTGGTGCTTTTATTACCTCTCAGCAATTGTTTGAACAGTTAGCCCATGGTTGTAGGGGCCGCAGCAACAACTGGTGTGGCCATGGAGCCACCGGATTTCCCTCTTCCAAAGACGGCGATTCGGCTCCTTCAGGTGGTCGTGGCAGTGGCAATTTTCAGTTCCAATGGTGCTATTGTCCTGATCATCTTAATGTTTTTGTTGGAAGCCTATTTCGTAACGACATTGCCAATTTTGCAAATATGTCTCAGCCTAAGCAGTATAATGTTTTTCCTGATTTGTAGCTAAATTCTGAGCTACCAATCACGTGATTGTTGCTTCCTCCAATGTAGATAGCGCTTCTCTTTGTAATGGTAACTGTCGTGTTTATTTTGGCAATGGTTATTTAAAAATATCTCATATTGGCGATTCTGAAATTTCTGATTCGTTTACTTTGTCTGAGGTCTGGTGGTTCCAAATATTACCAATAATTCTATCAGCAAGCTAACCAAGGATTTGAATGTTATTGTCTATTTTGATGATAATTCTTTTACTATCAAGAACAAGGTTACCGAGGAGCTTGTGGGACAAGGACATAGTGAGAGAGGTCTCTACATTTTAAACTATGAAGGTGTTGCTTTAGTTTCTTTTGTTAATAAAAATGAAGTCAACGCTTTATTTGATCTTTGGCATAGTCGGTTAGGACATATTCCTCTTTATGTTATTTCATCTTTAAGTGGGAATGGTCTGTTACTAGTTTGTGTGTTCTTGTGTGATTGTTAAGGAAAGTGTGTTTCTTTTCATGATAATTTAAAATGTGCACCACTTATTCTTGATTTAGTTCATTGTGATCTTTGTGGACCCTCTAATGATCTCTCTCGTGTCGGGTATTCTTATTATGTCATTTTTATTCATGATTTTTCTCAGATCACCTGGTTATATCCTCTACAACGTAGTCTAATTTTTTAGAGGCTTATCTACATTGTGAGGCTCTAGTTGAGAACTATTTTTCTACCTTCATCAAAGCTTTCCATAGTGATGGTGGTACCGAGTTCTTGAATCATCGCATGCGATCACATTTTACTTCTTAGGGCATTTATCATTAGCTTTCATGTTCCTACACCCGAAAGCAAAATGGTCATGCAGAGCAGAAGCATTGTCATATCACTAAGACAGGATTGTCGATGTTATTTCATTTCATCCTTTAGCATTCTTTTGGGTATGATGCTTTTTTATGGCAGTCTACATCATCACAGGCTGCCAACACTGGTTTTATCAGGTCAGTCTCTTCTCTCCATTATTTTTTGTACGACTACTGATTACTTCAATTTTCATCCATATGTCCAGTCTCCACTCTCTGCACATAAGCTGGCACCTTGGGGTATGTCTTGAATCTTTTAGGATTACAATTTGTAGTACAAGGTATATCGTTATTTTGAACCAGCCACAAAGAAGGAGTACATCACCCGTCATGCTCAGTTTGATAAGTTTATTTTTTATGCCCCCCGTACTGGTACTACAACTACTCCACTGTTGCTTGATGTTTCAGTCTCCACTCTCTGCGCATAAGTTGGCACCTCGGGGTATGTCCTGAATCTTTTAGGATTACAATTTGTAGTACAAGGTTTATCGTTATTTTGAACCAGCCACAAAGAAGGAGTACATCACCCGTCATGCTCAGCTTGATAAGTTTCTTTTTTTATCCCCCCCGTACTGGTACTACAACTAATCCACCATTGCTTGATTTTTCAGCCTTTTGGAATCTTCTTCTGTATTTTAGAAGGTCTTTGAATTGTCTACATCAGCCGATTCACCCATTCTTCTTAATGATTCAGATTTTCTGTGTGTACTGGAATCTTAAACAGATCCAGGCTAGACTTTTCTTTGTCTGCCGACCAGTGGAGCCACAACTCAGCCAGCAAAGCTTTTACACATACCATTGCACGCGCCTCCATCGAGAACACCTCCGCTTGCGCGTGAGGTTCACACATCACCAACTTCGCTGCTTTGTGGCCTCCTCCCAGCTCGCTGAACTGGAGGGTCGTAACTTCTTTGTTGCTGGTTTTGGCCTCTGCATCGCCTATGCTGCACGAGCCCGTCTCTTGCCATTCTATAGCCACTCGATCTCGCACTGGCTCCTTGAAGCATAGGATTTTTCTGATTGTGATATTTATGGTTTATTAAGTGATTTATTTGCTAAGACCAAGGCCCCAGAATTATCGCTCGGCTGTTAGGGATACTTAGTGGGTTGTTGCTATAAATTCTGAAATGGGTGCGTTTGCACTCAGTAGACGTGGGAGTTGGTTCCTCATCCTCCTCATGTTGGTATTGTTGGCTCAAAATGTGTGTACCGTTTGAAATATAATGTTAATGGCTCGTTAGATCGGCATAAAGCATGATTGGTTGCACGGGGTTTTTCACGACTTTCAAGTTTTGATTATGATCACACTTTTAGTCTTGTTGTGAAGGCTTCAACTATTTGTACTTTTTTAATCTTTAGTTGTTATTCGTAACTGGTTGTTACGACAATTGGATGTTAAAAATGATTTTCTAAACAGTGTTCTTGACTCTCCGATTTACATGGAGCAACCAGTAGGATACAAAGACCACATGGGCCCAAATTATGTTTGTTGTTTGCGTAAGACCATTTACTGTTTGAAGCAAGCTCTCGTTGCTTGGTTTCAGTGTTTCAATTACTTTCTTGTTGGTTAGGTTTTATGTGTAGCTCATTAGATACATCTTTATTTGTATTTTCTCACGGTGCCTCTTTGCTTTATTTACTAAATTATGTTAATGTTATTCTTACCGGAAATAATGGCATACTCATCCATAAGTGCACTGATCGGGTTAATCGTGAATTTAAGATTACTAATCTTGACCCTCTGCAATATTTTTTTTGTTTGGAGGTTGTTCCCACTTCTGACGACTTATTCCTTGATCAGGCTAGATATGCCAAGGACATTCTTTTGAGTGCAGGGGTGCGGGATTCTTCACCCTTCGTCATTCCATTTGTGGTTTTTTCACAGCTTCTCAGCTCTTCCGGTAAATCGGTCAGAAATCTCACTCTTTATCGGTATTTAGTTGGTGCACTTCAATATCTGTCGATTGCACATCTCGACTTCTCTTATACTGTGAATACGGTTAGTTAGTTCATCCAGCCTCCTACCGATGACCATTTCCAAGTTGTTACATGGATTTTGCATTATGTGTGTGGTACTCTTCATTATGGACTTCAGATTCACGCAAATTAGTACGTTTTACCAGTACTTGGCTATTCTGATGCCAATTGGACTCGCTGTATAGAGACGCGTAGGTCCACATACGGTTTATGCCATTATCCTTGGTGTTAAACTAGCGTCTTGGAGTGCTGAAAAGCAACCTACAGTCTCACGTTCTAGTTCGAAATCAAAATGTCGTATTGTGGCCAATACTGCTGTGGAGTTAGCTTGGTTGATGAATCTTCTTCAGAATTTTACGTGCATCGACTCGTGTGCCTTCTGTTTTGCTACGTGATAACAAAAGTGCTCTTTTTAAGGCTCAAAATCCAATTTCGCTCAAGAGAGCAAAGCACATTGATATTGACTATCATTTTGTATATAGACATGCATAATTGTAGGGTTTTACTTAAGATCATGAACATATAAATTAATAAAATACATATATATATATATATATAATATGCAATGGAAGTGCTGAAAATATGTATCACTATAGTATACCATATAAAAATTGGACCACTGAACCACCAAATAAATTGGGAATAGAAGAAGTTAATACCTCTGATTTGTCTGCGAGTGAGGCATACAATCGACCTGACGATAGCCAATGTGTTTTTCTTTTTATCAAACTTAGTTTCTCCTATCAATATCAAACTAGTTAATTCTAGTGCAAATTGGCCAATCATATTATATATTATAGTATATTTAAATAATTTCATCTCTTGAAAGACGGTCTTTCTATAAATTATGGAAAGATAAAAGTTTAAACTACAATTAGAAAAAATCAAGATAAAATTTTGGGTTGCAGTAATCGGGTTATAAACTTATAACTATTGCACGATGCATAATAATTTTTTAATAGGGATAAATAAATTTATAACTCTAACTTTAGGTTGAAAGTGCCAATATAATCCTGCAATCTGAGAAACTGCCAATTTAACCCTAAATAATTATTGTATGTGTCAATCTAACCCTAACTGTCGAAAAATGTGTGCGACATAGCCAAACCTCCTAATTTCGGCATTGCCAGATGAAATTCCGGCAATGACAGGAAATGAAATGATGGAAATACCCTTGAATAAGAAGTTAAAAAATTGATAGCTAAAATATTCTTGATCATTATCTTCTTCACTGCTGTTACTCC
>JAULKK010071593.1:0-18235 GCA_032355705.1 Rubia peregrina
CATCAGCATTAAATTGTACAATGATCTCTCTCTTAGTGACTGTTCCATCTTTCTCATGGCGGGCAATCTTCTCTTCAACACCCTCTCGCCGTTGAACAGTTCCCCCATAACCAGTAGCTTGACAGAATCATCTGTACAAAGGAACTGCAGCATAACTCAATCCTACCATACCAAAAACCAAGGCTGTCAAGCAAAAGAGCATCTTCCGCGATTTCTGCTCCATGCTAGCATGAGTTGCGTAATGGTGCTGAAAGTTGAGCACACTACAAGACGGCCTCGCAATACTCTGGCTATCAAATTCTGAAGAAATTCCTCCACATCTACTAAAGTTCACGCTATTCTTAACCTTGGGTTTTGACAACAACCCGAAGAACCCGTATGTCCTAGAACTACTGGTGCCAATATGATTACATCTTGCAACAAAGATTCCAGCATAGTCCCCGGAAACAGAAGGTGTGCGGAAAAGGGTATTGTTAAGGTAAGGGTGGAAATGGTTTCTTCTGGCGAGCCTTGACAATGACATTTTTCTATTGGCTGAACTGAAGCAACAGAATACTAATTCGCATGAAACCACACTTGAATCGACAATAGATTCACCAAATTGCACAAAATTCTCTGTGCCAAAAACGCACAAATGCAAAAAGATTCAATCTTTTAGGAGATAATCACGTGTGGGCCGGAATGGTAAATGAATACGTTTGCATGTCAGACAGTCAGACCTAGTTTAATTTGACATCATCGATGTACGAGGCGCATTCCTGGTTCAATGCAATCTCAGTTAGAACAAATAATGTTGCGATTGAATGCTGAACAATGAAAAACGGAAGCTTTTCCTGCTCATTAATGGCAGAAGCGTACCTTGCACTTGCAGATATTTTACAGTTACAGATGGAATTTGCTAATGCCGGGCGGACAAACTGCATTCAAACCGCAACGTAACAAAACTAGCGCCTCGGAAATTTGTTGGGCCGGATGGTCGGTTTGGCATTGAGCAATCAGTTGGGCCGGTTTGGCATCGAGTATTGGGCTAATATTCTATATTTTCGCTGACAGGGGAATGTTATGAACAGAGAAGGAAAGGGCAAAATTACTGAATAAACCTACAGATTTGAGAGAGAAAGAATGGCTGTAAACCAGCTCAAAGTATCACACGAATTCATCAGAATACAATATCCATAACAACTACTCTCTTCCTGTTTATATCTGTTTCTCCTCTAACCGCTCCTAACCAACCGAATCCGTTTCTCTCTTATTGTTCCATTGCAACTGTTCTACTTCTCTGCTAGTGTTGAGCTGATGATGATGAAGCTTGATATTTTATTGAGAAAGACTATTTTACCCTTCAATATCATGACAAATTAACCCATTTGACGTGCCTAACTCTAGCCCGAAAATCTTTCTAATCTAATGAGCCATTTCGAAAGTTCAGAATCTCAATCATTACATACGAGTCGTATATTAGAGGCCCAATTTATCTTAGTAAGTTTTGGGCTTCTAAGCGAACTTTATGATGGGCCAATAAACTATTCCCTTAGGTTCCATTTATACAGCCCATGTGGGAAACTCAAAGGATTTCTAAAAGACAAGTGGTCAATTCTTTCTTTTTTTGAAATTAAAATAATAATTATGGAATCTCGAGTATTATATTTTTGAGCTGGATTTAACTAACAGACCATTACTCTTTTAGTGAAATAGTTGAACTAGCTATATACCCTCCAAATTATACAGGAGCAATAAATAATTTCTTTATCGTTTTTAGATGTTTTATTAGTCATCTAAACAAGAATTTCACCCAGGCCAATCATTCAACCAAAAAAAATCAGAAAATAAAATGGTCATTTCAAATACACCCTCTGGTACACTGACATTGACCATCACTTTTTTTTAGGTATGTTTGACCATCGACAACTTTAGTTTCATATAATAACGGTAAATAAAAATTTGATATTCGGTACTACATATTACGGAGAATACAAAGGTATCCCATACGATAGTTTTATTGTTTATATACTGTATAAAATTTATGGTCAAACATGCCTTGAAAAAAGTAAAAAAAAATGTCAATGTTAGGGAACAGAGGAGTAAAATTCCATGCCCAAAATGGAAGGATGTTGCATTGACATCCCCCTACAAAGTGACATGAAGAAAGAGATGACAGAGATCCCACGACTAATTTGATAAAGATAGGGTCCCCATCACTTATTTAGAAGCCCAAAAATGAAATAAAGGAAAAGGAAAAGAATGATATTGGTTGCACAATTGCGACAATGCATCACGAAGGCGCGCTTTGAATGCGGATACAGAGAATTGGGCCACCCGAACTTTGTTTGTAGGACAAACCCATGATGTGAAGCATCCTTCATCTCCATCACTACATCCCATTCATTCACACTTTTTTAAATTTTAATTTTATGAATCTATGGTTTAATTTCTCTATATTGTCCATTTTTGTGAATAAACATCATGTTGATATTGGAGTTTTCTATGTCCCCAAATATTTTTCACTGTCTTCCAGACATGTCATTGACCGTAAGACATTATAAAGATGCATTCCCTCCGTATATTTGCATTATTTTTTTAACATTGTTCTGTATTATAGTTTTGAATGGATTTCTGAACAACAATATTATGGTCTATATGATATTGTTGAATTCGTCGTAATAAGTAGTATTTAAATGTCAACTTTTTATTTGTCATTATTATACGTAGGTAAACATATTAACGGCCAAACACGTTTCATGAACGACGTGATAATAATTGCGGTGCAAATAGAGTCGGAACAGAGGGAGTATAAAATGTTAGTGTTTTGAAAATATACATTAAAATAAATATACCAAGATCCCACGTGATAATATTGTTACTGCATATTACTGGTAAATGAAATTAAGAGTGCTTGTAGAGTAAATATGTATTATAATATGTTTATTTTCAAGGTATAAAATGAAATCAAGACTGCTCGTTGGTTACATTTTGTGAAATACTTTTTCCGTCCCTGCACAAGATTCCTTTATATAAATTTTTTATAGAACCGTTATATGGTGACAGAGTAGCATTAAGGTTTAAATTACAAATTTGCAATGACTTTTGGATGTGCATGTGTGTGTGCATGCATGCATAAGTGGGATGGGGTCTCTTTCACCTAGGGCAGTAGTATGTCAATAAATAAGGAGGTGCAGAGAAAACCACAATTTTGTTCTCTCATCATAGAGCCATCATGACCTTGTGATAGAACTCCCCTCTTTCTTGGCTTTTGTGTACCCCTCCTGTTTTTTAATATTTGTTCACTTTTCTTTTTGAGATATTTTTTTAATATTGGTTTCTTTTCATTTTTGGTAAATTTTAGGTTGTTTTCATTCACTCAAATTATTTTTTACTATTTCAATGAAATTTCAATTACTCGTTCTACCTTCCTAAATTCAAATGTCAAAAGTAAGTGAGTCAATGTTAGTGAACCGGGGTATTAGTGGTAAAAGAAACAAGGGTTTAAGGTAAAGGTGTGACAAAAGCTTTAGAAAACGCCTTTATTTCCTTCTTTCTCACTTTTCACTTTCTCCCTCCCCTCTCTCTCTCTCTCCTATTCATTCAATCATAAAGCAATCGATTACAAAATGATTCACTCTCTTCTCTCACGTCCATCTTTTCCGCTCTGCCAAAAATGTCGTGAACCCTTCTGCCCTCTTCGCATTTATTACTCTCTTTTCGAGGAATGGGCCGGGCCCATCTAGGGCTACACACCCTCCCCTTCTTCTTCTCTCTCTTGTCAACTTCTACAACTTTGTTCCAACTGTCAACCCATTACACCATACCACTTCAACGATAAGAACTTTGATTTACTGTAAAAATCAAACTGGAAAGCACATTTTAAATAATTCATCAGCCTGGAGATTATTTAAGGTTTCAGTAAAATATCTGGAGACACAAATTAAATGGAAAAAAGGATGTTATGAAAAGATTTTATACGAGACTACTCTTCGGTATCATCGTAAAGTTCCTATAGTCTTTTTGGGTGTAGCAAGGAAAGTGGGGATTGAAATTGCCTAACTAAACTCCTACCACAAATTTCGGTCAAAATAAGAATTACGAACTTTTAGTTGGAACATATAATAATGGGTGGGAGTAGGAATCTTAGGGACACAAATAAAGAAAGACATTCTATAAAATAAGTGTATGCATGTCGAGTGAACATGATGACACCGTATGATCCATATAATCGACTGAATTCACATTTTTTCATAACTTAACAATTGTTGTTAAATTTAACAAGAGTGTCCATCCCAAATTACCAACAGTTTTTTAAAAACTTTCAATTGCAGTACCATAAAGGTTGTTTTTTTTCAATTATACCCAATTAATACTGGATAACCATATGTGTGATGTGTTATTTCATTCTTCACTGACCCTAGGAAACCAACATTTTCACTGCGGAAGCACACAGCGGTAGATATCAGTGGAGTAAATGTTTTGTTTTTACCCAAGAGTAAATGTTCAAGTTGAAGGGTATACTAGTATTTACAGAGTTTTGTACCCTATATACTGCTGATATATGTGTTGACATATTCAAAGTTGAAGCACTGGTGGAGTACTATTAATATTTGACTGGCCTTCTTCAACGGGACTCATCTCCTTTCCTGCCATTTCCTGTAAAAAAATGCTTCTTTCTATTTATTTTTTTTTGTTTTCTGTTGTTTTGCATCCGTGAATCACTCGCCCTTCTTCTTCTTATATCTCAATTTTCAAATTTCATTGTCTTTTGCCAAAGCTGATTGCTTTGCTCCATCCACCTCAATATCACATAATTTATAGAGGCATACAAAATTGTGAGTCACCTATACATGATATTAATTGATTTCATGACCAAATCAATCAATGACTCTATTATGATATCAGAGCGGAAGATTGATGTGGTTTACCCAGTAAACTATATTCCTATTGTTTGGCTCGTCCACGTTTGCAGCCCCAGCGAAAAGGGTGTGTTAAGAGTTTCAAATTGGTGATTGTCCACATTTGGAACCCCTAACAGTTCATGTTTGTGACCCTTATTTGTCCACATTTGCACGAAAGGGGTGTGTTAAGAGTCTCATATTAGTGATTGTCCATATTTGTGGCCCCCTAACCGTTCACATTTGCGATCCTTATTTGTCCACATTTGCACCAAAGGAGTGAGTTAAGAGTCTCACATTAGCAACTCTTAATAGTTCACGTTTGTGCGATAAATAATGAGACTTCCCCAAGTATTTAATTTTACTTCTTGGCACCTAATTTGCTGTTGCGATGATCATGGGAATTAATACTATGTAAACATAAGTTTGAAAGGGGTGTGTGCATGTGTTGTAGAAATTATGTACAGTATATAGGTGGAAACTTTAAATAAAGGGCAAAATGCATTCATACCCCCCAGTTTCCTGGTTAGTGCACTTTTACCCCCCACCTTTTCAAAAGTGCACATATACCCCTGGAATAACTGTGACATGAAAACGCATACCCCTCCTGCCTGAGTCTGACGTTGATCTATTATTTTTCGGTGTTGAGCAATATTAAATTACCAAAATAACCTCCACTTCATTTTTGAAAATCTAATGACCATTTTACCCTCCACTGAAGTGGGACATAAAAATGCCTTGTCAAAATTTTGAGTTAAAAAACAGTGTGATCTGGACTTGGATTCGAAGCTCTTCATCCGTGACTTGCCCGAGTGAGATTTGGTTCCTGTTTCCAACCCTAATTCCAGCGGATTTCCCTCGTCTGAGTTGGATTACTCGAACGGGTTCAAGATATGGGGCGAAAATCTGAAATTGATTTCTAATTTTTGGTTTTTTAGGGCCTAAAATAATCATTTTCTTTGAGTCCGATGATGACCAAAGTTGACCAATTTTTTCAAATGTCACCAGGGGTAAAAATGCACCTTCAAAATGTAACCAGGGGTAAAAATGCACTTTTAAAAAGCTGGAGGGTACATGTGCACAAAACAAGGAACTGAGGGGCATAAATGCACATTTCTCTTGTTTTTAAGACCAGGGTAAATTAGACTTTCCACCAAAATCAGGCATCCAATTGCCTGAAAAGGTTATATTTGCACTTTATCTCATTATGTAGGGTTATATTTACACTTTCAGAAATAGCAGGGTTATATATGCACTTTCGTCAATTATATATGGTTATATCTGTACTTTGCTCTTTTTTTTACCAGGGGTAAATTGGACTTTCCACCAAAATTCGACGTCCAATTACCTGAAAAGGTTATATTTGCACTTTATCTCATTATGTAGGGTTATATTTTCACTTTTGGAAATAGTAGGGTTATACCTGTACTTTCATCAATTATGTAGGGTAATATCTGCACTTTGCTCTAGATAAAATTAGATAAAATAAGGTTAGTTAGTTGGCAAGTCGAAATCAACTTCTTAAATATTTTCATAAGATTTTCGACCACACCTTTAGAGGTAGATTAGGCGAGTAATTTTAGTTGGTTTCTACTTTTAGAAGGCATGAAGAACTTGGCCAAGCAGCCATCCAAATCCTAGCTGATTTCTGTCTCCCAAAAGCTGTCTTCCAGCCGAATTCTTGCCCTATAAATAAGGGTTGTATTTTCGAATTTTATTCACATTTTATGCACAATATATTCAGAATTTGAGTTATTAATATTTGCTTGAGAGCATCCCATTGTTGCTTAATCCTCCGAGTTGTTTAAGTTAGCAATACTCTTCAAATTTGTGAGCTAATCCTACCGGCTAGTTAGTAAACAATTTGTACAGCTGTAATTAGTTAGGAAACATTATCTTGTTACAGTCAAGAAACCATAAAATATTCCAAAAACCACATATTTCGCAAGGAGATTCATATAAGTTGGTATCAAAGCAAGAAGATCTATCGGTGGGTGCCCAACCGACCTACAGATAGGAGTTCCATTCATGTATTTTTTTTTCTTCCATTTTTTGTTATTATTATTTAAACTCATTCGTGTCTAACCATTTTTTGTTTGATCTTCCTTATCAGATTGGTTGGATCTTGAGTCGAAGGACATCGAAGGGCATGGAAGTTATAATACTTCGGTATTACTGTCTGCCTTCACCTCATCTTAGAGTCAGGAGAATGTCGAAGGGCCCGAGTGTTAACAAGTATTATCCGGATTCACCTCCAAGTCAGTTTCATAGCTTTTGGTAGCTTATACAGTTTATGTGTATTTGTTTATTTTCGTCCACTCTTCTGAAGATAACTACATACATATAAGTCTTTTTGTTTTCTTTTATCGTTCTTTGATTCCGTGATACTAAATTCATTTTTGATTTCTTGAAGACAACGTGATAAAAAATATTCTTTGTTTTCTTTTCTAGATACAGTGTTATATTCTTGATCCTTACGATCTTGCATACGTCGATCTTCATTTAAATAGAGAGGCACTTTTCTTAGCTTTGAATTCAAAAACATTTTAAAGACAGGGAACACAATTTCAAAAAAATTTACTTTGATTTGGGATTTATAGATTGAAAATAATTGGGGATTAATTTCAAAAGTTGTAGACTGAAAATTGAAGTTGTGATTGAATTCTACTTGTATTAGGAAAAGAAGTTGAATTGTATTTGAATTCAAATTGTATGAATCGTATCGGGATAAGAAATTGAATTCTACTTGTCTTTGAATTAGAATTATAGCCTTGAATCCTGGTTGATTTCAAGTTGGAAAAAGAAGGAGAATTTGGTTTGTACTTGAATTCCAATACTATTTGGGAAGAAATTCAAAACCTAATGGGGTTAGGATTTGAAGAATTTGGGTTTTTGGGCAGCAAAATATAAAGAAAAACCTAATTGCAATCAAATTAGAGTTTGGGTAGTAAACCTAATTAGATTAGGGATTATTCCTTGAATTTTTGACACTTTTGTTGCCTATTTGAAACATTATTCTTTTGATCATACCTCACTCAATATAGCTCTGATTCAATCCATTCAACTTGCGTTCTGAACCTTATTCCCTTAAGAATTTTAATTTCCACTCTTAGATCCTATTTTAAGAGTTTATAATTTTGATTTATTCAAATTATATTGCAGTTTAGTCATGTTTCATAACTGTCTTGTGATACAACTGAATTACTTGTCTAGCCTTTACCTTGAAAGTTGTGAGCATTATACACTTGGTGAGTGACTTTACTAAAGAAAAGGAGGGGGGCATTTATTACTAATGATTGTTTCTCCTTGGCAATTAACAAGAATGACGGGCAATCTGAATGCTTTGTCTTATGTTGGCCGTCCCAACAACAGGCGAATAACGCCTAATATCAATGTTCGACGTGGTAACCATCACAAAGATTACTTTACCAAAACTTGGGGTAAACAAACACCACTTGAACCGATTCAACAAGAAGAGTCGAATGTAGACCATTTGAAAAATGCCATGAATGCCCTCATGAGCAAAGTTCATAGATTGTCACACATTGTTGATGAATTAGCCACTCCAAAACCACCTCGATCTACTTGGCAGGTAGATCTCAACCGAGTTTTCAACCATTTATACGGTAATCAAAGTTCTTATGAAGAATCAATTCATTACTGTGAGAGGCGATCCCATAAGTGGACTATAAGATCAAAGTCACGATATTCTCACCATAGAAGGCATTCTTGCAAATTTCCAAGTTCAGGGCTGCTCGAGACATCTAGGGTTTAAAGTATGATATCCCTAGATTCGATGGTCAACACAATCTGAAAAAATATCTATATTGGGAGAGACAAATGGAGAACTTTTTTGAACTAAAAAGTTATAGATAGAAAGTGAAGATCAAGGTGGTACAATATTATTTCACCCACTATGCAGCAAAATGGTGGAAGAACCTGAAAGAATCGAGTGGATTGCTGGTAAGAGACCTATTTTTACCTTGAATAGATTGAAGACCAAACTTTTCTTATATCACGTTTTATCGACCTATATGATGGAACAACATTAGCACCTCAAACATATGAAGCAGAGAGGTAGAATAGTTGATGAATACTGACAGAATATTGAGTTAGAGATGAGAACATGCCAATGTGAAGAATCGATGTATTGAAGGGTTAAGAGAAAACCTCTAAGTTCCAGTTAATCTTAAACATCATGTATCCATGTGAGATTTGCTGGATAAGGAAAGGTTGATATTGTCGACATTAAGGCCCATAGGAAGCCCTAATTTCAGCCTAATAGTCAAAGACATATATCCAACTCCAGAAGCCTTAATTCAACCAGGGGGTAGATGTTTAAACATGGGTGTCCGAGGAAACCCCAATTTAATCAAAACATACTCAAATCCCTTATTTGAACCCAGTGATCAAATATGGACTTCATCCAATCAACCATCTAGTCGAATTCCAAGTAAGTTAGTTTATACTTCTTCAAATACATTTTCTTCTAATGCTACTTCTTGTTTTATTGTAAGGAACGAGAAAATGTGTTCAATAACTGCCATCATGCTCAAATAATGACTACATTGGGGGAGGGAGAAGAAGATGAATATGCTGATATGCCAGCACTTTATGAAAGCATGGAAGAACATGTAGATTAAGAGATAATAATAAATTATCAAGGTGAACAAGGTATAGAAACACAAGGTTATTTCATGTCATTGAGAAATCTCAACTCTCAAATGGCCAAAACGGAGGTACACTGTATTAATGTTTTCCATAATCGGTTCCTTGTGAAAGATAAGAATTGGAAACTGATTATAAATGGTGGATCTTGTGCTAATACTATTTTTACTCTCTAGTTAAATCGTTGTCATTGCCTGTTACTACTCATCCATGTCCATAGAAACTTATCTGGCTAAATGGTTGTGGGGAGCTTAGGGTTACTAAATAATGCATGATTAACTTTAGGATCGAGAAGTATCATGATTCTCTCTTATGTGACGTTATACCTATAGAAGCTAGTCATATTTTTTGGGTAGATCTTGTGATCGAAATTAATGCATGATGGCTACAATAAAAAATTACTGTGATTAAAGATAGAACCAGGTATACTTTGACAACATTGTCTCATGTGGAAGTCCTTGAGGCTCAAAAGTGTGTGAAAGTCGACAAGGAGAAGTTTTCAGCTGAGACAAAGGTGGACAAACTAAACCCAACTCAGGGTTTGTGGGACTTTGACCACAAGGTAATAAGTGAGGGGGGGGGGAGGGGTATCCTGTCAGCTTTGACAATAGGTCAAGGAGGGCTTATCCTAAGGCAGGTAAGAAAGGTAAGTTGCAAAATGATTATGAAAAGTCTCAAAAAGTCTTGTTTTCACATCTTAGTCATTTACCTTTTATTTATATGATGAGGCATGAACTATCTACTGACTCTGGTAAATTGTTTTATGCTTCAATAAGCGATGGTAGAATAAGGAAGGGCACTTACAAAGTGGTAAATGATCGATTGAAGAAGGAATGAGGAGACGACAAAGTAATGAGTGAAGAACTTTAGACCAGGTTTTGATAATGATCCGAGATGAATTTTTGTCTATGGATAAAATCATTGGATTCTTCTTCCCGAGAATTATAAAATCACTATAAGAACTCTCGAAACGGATCAAAGGTTCAATCGTGGGAAGAAAGCAAGAATTCATGAATTGCACCCCACCTGAGCCAAGATCAGAATATTTTACCGAGGCCTCCACCGCCCGGGCGAGCCTATTTCCACCTAGGTGGGATCCTGCTGCACGTTTCCTTTTTCCTTTTCTCTTCCTATCTCTTGTACTATATAAAGCATTTTTGGCTACCCACGTCATATCTTCTTTCCTTGGCCAAAAATCCCCTCTTTGGAACCCTTGTTTGTGCTTTTCTTTCATCTATTTTCATCTTTGATTATGTTTGATTTGCTTGTGGATATTATTATGAACTCTTGTTGCTAATTTATCACTTGGGAGAAATTTATTGATGCTTCCAAACCTATGTAGTGATAAAATCTATTTACTCATTTATGAAGTCTTGATTACTTAGCATTTATTGTGAAATTAATGTGGTTGTTTACTTCATTTATGTGATGGAATGTTTGAGAATATGAAATGCTTATATGATTACATATTAGGATGATAAGGAAGTGTACAATTTGTTCTCCTTTTGCCATGAAGTCCAAGAACAATGAATTAGAACCTCTTGTTGTGTAGATGAACATGATAATGTAGTTTGTTGTCATGTTTATCCTAAGGTAGTACTAAAAAGGATAATCTTGAATGTTGACCTTTCTAGGTTAACCCTAATGAATGCTTTGTTTGGTTAAATGGCTAGGCATTTGGTAGAAAGAGCTAACGTGTTCTACCTCTATGGTTTGGTCAATTCCTATGTGTTTTGCGAACTTATTTGGAGACCATCATGAAGAAGGCTATTTGCAAGGATGGTAGAATATTTTACAAGGCCATTCAAAAGAATGGTAGAAGAAGGAAGCCCACTTACAAAGTGGTAAAATATAGATTGAAGAATGAACAAGGAAAATATAAAGTAATGGGTGAAGAACTTTAAACTAGTTTTTTTTATAATGATCCGATATGAATAGGTGTCTATGGATAGAACCATTGGATTTTTGTTTGCGAGTACTATACTAGAAGAACTCCTGAAATGGATCAACGGTTCACCGGTGGGAAGCAAAACAAGAAGCCGTGAATTGCAGCCCACTTGAGCAAGATCAGAAAATTTTACCGAGGCTTCCATTGCCCCAACAAGGTTAAATCCGCCTAGGCGAGCCCATTTTTCCTGGGCGGGATCCTGCTGCACTTTTCCTTTTCCTTTTTATTTTCATCTCTCTTGTACTAGATAAAGCCTTTTTGGCCACCCACTTCATATCTTCATCTCTTAGCCAAATTCTACACTTCAAGAACCCTAGTTTGATATTTCTTTTCATCTTTTTCTTCCTTTCTTCTCTATTATTTTTCTTGTGATTTGTAGGAAGATTAGTAGTAGCTAAACTCTTATCTTGGGAAAAATTAATTGAGGCTTCCAAGCCCATGTAGTGAGAAGCTCTGATTTCCTATTTATTAGTCTTGATTATTTTTCATTTATTGTAATATGAATGTTTTAGTTTTCTTCATCTATGAGATTAGATGTTTGAGAATATGAAATGTTTGTATGATGTCATGTTAGAAACTAGGAAATGTGCACTGATATGCACCTAGAAGCATGCGTTAACCAATATATTTAACAAACTTATTAGTATCTTTTGTATGGTTGATTGCTAGGTTTAGTTGGGTTTACATCGCAAGGGGTTTTAATAGCCTTTGTTGATTTTCTTGCCCAAATCCAACGTTTTGTAGATTTATTTAGACCTAATGGATGCTATCTCCTTAAGAGCATCTAGATCCTATTTTGTTAGCTTCATTGTAGATCACTCACAAGAACTTTGGAGTAGAAGGCCAATCACAGGAATGGTAGTAGATATTTGAAGGACATTTGCAAGGATGGTAGTAGACTGAAGGCCACACACTTAATCCAGGCAGTAGATAGAAATGCGCCAGATAGAAAAGAGTTGAAACCCAGACAAATTTGTAGACTGGCACGACCGTGCTCATCTATACAGCCCATCCCAACCAATTTGGTGGTGCAGCTAAGTACCAGCGCGGGCTGTGTTTTCTTACATAGCCCGTACCATTCAGGAAGACCGTGTGACTAAGTAACGGTGCGAGTCAACCCTAAAGACCCGTGCACCTCGAAGAGAAGACCCATCCCGTGCCCCGCAACGTATTGCACAGCCGCACCATCAGAAGAAGAATAGCTCAGCACTAGTCCGTGGCCCACAAGGATCTACACGGGCTGCATCGTTCAAACAAGCTAGAAGACCCTTCCAGCTAGTGGCTCGCAAGGATTTGCATAACGGCGCCGCTCACAAAGCCGAGAGATCCTATCCAGTCGGTGGCCGTGCACTTTTGCACGAGCTGTGCCACGCGGGCCGTGTGCTATTGAATAGCATGTGCCACCGTATCAGCCATGGGTTTCTCTAGTTTTGGGTCTCTTTAAGGCCCATTTCCTACCTACTATATAAAGAGCTTATGTCTATTAGGGTTGAAGAGTTTGTTGAAAAGTTAGAAAGAAATACATTAGTTGTAATTTATATTCTCCTAGTAGTAAGAGTAGGTAGAGAGAGAAAGAGAATAATCAGGGTCGTATCTGACATGGCACAACCGGTTCTTTTGATAGGGGCCCCAAAATTATTATTATTAGCTATTATATACATTATTATATATTATATATATTTTTGGGGCCCCAAAATTTTACTATTATATATCTTTTATTTTATTTTGCACAAGACCTCCAAATTGTTAAAGACGTCACCGGGAATGCCCCTTCTCTCTTCTTTTATTATTTCTGAGTTTTTCCCAAAGTGCATTGAATCCAATGGTAAAATTGGGTTCAATGCTTAGGGAGTAGTTTATTTTCTTGGGCATCTAGTTTGTTTTCATGACTTAGTAGAGATTTTCTGAGATTCTAGGTCTCCTTATCCTTTTATGTGTATTAATATTATGATTAATTTAATCTTTACGTTCTTGTGAAATTCATGTTAGATATTCTATGATACACAATAGTTATAGGTTTCATGTATGGTTTGGGCTTGTTGCCATTGGATGTGTCCGGTTAGGATATGCGGGGTCGCGAGTCCTGACTATGTAAGTGCATGTATATAGACCGTGAGCACCGAATCCACATGAGTGTATTCCTTATTTCGACTAGGTCATGAACCCGGATAGATAAAACATGACAGTTTGTAGCAACTAGGATTATAGGGTAGCAATCATTGTCTTTACAACCCTAGATTCATCATGAGATGCCGATTCCCTTATAGGACTAGGGAGAAAACTTTGTAGTGGAGGCCCGGGATGTAATTCTATATGAGAAAGAGAATCACGTAACGGTTGGACTTTTTGACGTACTTTTCTAATAATGGAGGTGGTGTTGATAGAATAGATATGGGCACCTTTGTCTGAAAGAAATTCGAAAGTGTTGACTATCAACCACACTATGTGACATATACGTTGGGATATGTTTATACGTCTTGTATTTGATGGAATCTAGGATCAAAATCATATACCGATCATGTTACGTAAATATTCCCAAGCCTTAAGCTTAATTTAGTTTAATCTCTTATTCTGCATGTTCAGTAGTTTATAAACAACTACCCACCCCAAAAAAAACCATGTTTGCGACACTAGATATTCCCGACACACAATCAGAGTGACGTACAATTGTGAGTCTTTTGTAGTTAACCTTTGAATCCTAGCATCTATGTTGACGACCTCATGCTTTTCACTAGCTACTCTTTGGTAGTTAGTAGTGAGTATGAGAGAAACATTATAAATTATCTATCATTGCATCTAGCGTTCCGCGGGTTAGTAGATCTCCCGTGAAAAGTTTGGCTTGTTAGCAACCCCGTGAAGTGCGGGTCAAATTTTGGGGTCACTGTCGGGGATGCTAGTTTAAATATTTGATTGTTAACTTGCATTATTAGTTGGTAGAGTATTTAATGTTGTTTTTATTTTGTATCTTTAGTTGGTTATTGTGTTGGGCTTTTTCGATAGTTATTCCGGTTACTTCTAATATGTTTGCTAGTGTTTTCTTTTGGAACTGGTACTGTCTAGTTTCTTGTTTATGGTACGTACCCATACCATGAACTTAGGAACTTTACACTATCTACCATAAAATGCAGGTAGTCAGAGAAGGAGAAGAGGGAGAACCAGAGGAGAGATTCCACAATGAACGACTATTTTTGTTCAAGAAAGAGTTTAGATGGCAGAACACAATTGGACCCTTAGGGAGATGGCTCCAAATATGGAGTGTCAAGCCCTTTGCATAGTCTTCCCACCTTTGCCACCTAATGTCACTTGTGAGCTGAAGAGGGCATGATCCAATGCTTTCTCCCTTTCCATGGGATGGCCGGAGAGAATCCCAACAAATACTTGTAGAAGTTTCATTTGGTTTGTACCAAAATGAAGCCACCGGATGTGTTGGAGGAGGACTATAATCTGAGGTCATTTTCTTTTTCGCTTTGAGACGCTGCTAAGGATTGGCTCTATCACTTCCCACCGGGTTTCATTACTTCCTGGATGGACATCAAACATATATTTCTCAAGAACTAATTCCTAACTTCTAAGTCTGCGGGGTCTAAAGAAGCAACTTTCCAATATTTCACAACTGGAAATCGAGTCCTTGTATGAGTACAGATTCAAGTGCTATTGGCTAGTTGCCCCTATCATCAATTTAAGAATGGTGACTTTGTCTATTATTTCTTCGAAAGATTATGTGATGATACGCACATGGTGAATGCAACATATAATGGTTCTATAACAAACAAAATCCCCAGGGATGCAATGAAATTGTTCGAGAAGATGACCAACGGTACGAGGCAGTTTGGTACCCAATATCGTGTGATGAATTAAGAGGAGTCCGCTCATTCTCCCAAGCTTGAGTACAAGTCCAACCACTTGCTTTCATGATAAAAGAGTTGATGAAATGGAGAACGTACCAAGTGAAGGTGTGTGGTATTTGCAATCTTGATCACCCGACTGACACATGTCCGCAAGTGGTGGAAAATTTTGAGGAGATGAATGCCTTAGATTTCAATGGTGTGAATAGGTAGCTTGTTAGAGGTAACAATGAGGGAACCAAGGTGGATATCAATAAGAAGCCTATTCAAACTCATTTAATCCCTGATATCTTGACCACCCGAACTTCCGTTGGCGTGATTACAACCAAGGGTACAATTAAGGTGGACCACCTCAACCCTAACCAAGGAGAGTAGGACCTTCCAACACCAATGCTTCATTGTATGATTTGGACTGGGAGGAGATCCTTAAGTCAATCGCACAATTGAAAATAAGAATGATGTGTTCGTGGAGCAAATGAGATGGGAGATTGAGGAACTTGGCACAAGATCCTTTTCAAGTATAAATTTTTTTGACGTGCAAGTAAGTCAACTTACCACTTTGGTATGGCGGCTTGAGGCTAGAGAGTCTGGAAAGCTACCTCCCAACCCAAGGTGAATCTGCGTAATGTGAGTGCCTTGAAATTTAGAAGCGAGAAGGAGGTATGCAAAGCCAAAAAGGAGGTCGTGCAAGAGGACAAAAAAATAGTGAAAACAAAAAAACCAATCTTGAAGAAGAAAAGATAGTAGTTGAGAAGGAGCCCTCAAAGGAGCTCTCCACCACCGAGGCAAAAGTCAACCCTTCGACATCGTTTCCTAGTGGTCTATGGGGAAGGCCAAAGGTGGCAACCAATGAAGCTCAAATTTTCCAATTATTCGAGAAGGTTGAGGTTAACATTCCAATTATTGATGCCATTTAACAAGTTCCCTCATATTCTAAATTCTTGAAAATACTTGTACTAACAGAAGGCACAAACCAACTAGGAAAGTAGGTCAATTGAAAATTGGGGGAGTGGCCACTTTAGCTCATAAGAACATACCTAAAATGTGTGATGACCTCGTAATGTTTTCAATCCCTATGTCTCTAGGAGGTGAATTGGTGAAGAATGCTATGATTGACTTAGGTTCCTCTATCAACATTATCCCATTTAGCTTATATGAGAATCTTTACATAGGTGAACTTAGGGACACTAGGGTGATTTTCCAACTAGCCGACAATTCCAAAGCTATCCCTAGGGGTATAGTTAAGGATGTTATGGTTAGGGAGGGTAACCTAGTGTTTCCAGAGAACTTCTATGTCCTTAATGTAGTGCACGATGGAGGTGCACCCCCAATTTTATTGAGGAGACTGTTCTTAAAAACATCAAGGACCAAAATTGAATCCACTGGGAACACTAACCCTAGAGGATGATGTTGAAAAGGTTTGTTTTTATAATTTACAAGTTTAAGCATGAACCACCTATTTTTTCTCTTGAATGTAGTGGCATAACCTTGTGTGATGAATTTGTTCAATGTGATGATTCTTGCATAATTGATGATGATGAGTGCCTTGATGGAGTTATGAGAGA
This sequence comes from Rubia peregrina, assembly GCA_032355705.1. Taxonomy (NCBI): domain Eukaryota; kingdom Viridiplantae; phylum Streptophyta; class Magnoliopsida; order Gentianales; family Rubiaceae; genus Rubia; species Rubia peregrina. Next base: position 16,907 of record JAULKK010071593.1, read on the forward strand.
AAGTATGCCTTGAACTTTGGTTGTGATAATAATGTCGATGACACCTATGTCATGCATGGGTTTAGTGATGATCTTTCTACTATGGATGGCTTTTCTTTGCTCACTAACTTGCAGTTGTTGGTAGAGAGGCGAGGATTTAAAACTTCCCAGGTCACCTCCTGAACCCAAGGAAATGGCTAAGGAGTCGATATTAGCTAATGATTGACATACACTTTTATTGTGGACAAAGAGCACGAAGGTAAGGGTGACATTTTATGGAAGCCTCTCCACAAAGATGTCATCGTAAGTGGAGTCATGGATGGCAACTCCAGAGACCCAATGGTTGGTTCGTTTGAATTAAAATACATGAATAATAACTCGTGAGGACGACAATAAATATACAGTATTTTTCCTTGTTTTTAAAAATGTTCTTGGTAGTTGATTTTTGAATTTTTGTGTGAATTTTTGGTTGATTGTTGAGTTAAGATAGAGTGTCTCATGTTTGTGCTTATACTTGGATGAAAAAGTGTTAGAAAAAGGAAGGTGTTGGGGAGCACGGGTCATGTAAGGTACACGGCCCGTGTAAGATGAGCAGGCACAAGGCCTTAATATGGCACGGGTCGTGCCATGCCTTTACCAGTTGAAGAATATGGTCACTGGGGCAAAAATACAGATTTTTGGCATAATTGAAATTTTGCCAAAACAAACACTTTTGCCCCATTTAATTCCACATATTTATTCTTCCCTAAGTTGGTTAGTGTCAGTGGTACTACACCAAACATGAACACCTTCCTTAACCACTAATCCATAAAATATTTTATTTCAAAAGTTTATATTTTTGCCTAAACCATTACTAACCATTTTTGCCTCTCTCCTCAACAACCCATTTTCAGAAGATCTTTGATTCTCTAAATCCAAATTCAAAGTACCTTCTCCTATCCATAAATGTCATTTAACTCACTATAAGCACTTCAAAAACATCCACCTTCATTTCACAATTTGAGGAATTAAAAAATTGGACACTTTTTCTCCAGGTAGAGCACTCTTTGCTTCTTGTGCAATTTTTAGCTCTTAGCATATGATTTTGGGCAACTCTTTGAACTTTGTGTTTACTTACTTTCTTTAGCATGATTGTGTTGTATGTGGGAAGCATGAAGTTTGATTTTTTTTGATGTTTTAGGGAAGTATGTGGGTTATATACAATTTTGTGTTGAACTACGTGTGGTGGAAGTTTACGTACCTTGTGTAGAAATGACATGATTTTCCATGTGTTGGGTGTTTACGAAGAATGGTTCTTGTTAAGTAATCTTTGATGCATATTCATGTGTGTTCTTGCAATTACCATCCTTT